>JAJOZX010003343.1:20000-242500 GCA_023014485.1 Bathynomus jamesi | reverse complement strand
TCCCGTCTGACCTATGTAAAAGGAATCACATTGCTTACACCCAATTTTATAGATAATGCCTAAATTATTGGTAGGGCTATTTTTTACTATGATGTTTTTCACAATATTGTTATATGAAAAAACTACACTGATATTCAAAAGTTTAAGTACATTAGCAATGCCTAAGAAGCCCGGGAAAAATGGAAGTACTAAAATATTCTTTGACAAGGTGCGAGTGTTATTATTCACACGATAGAAGGTTCGTTTAGCCTTATTAAGACAAGATTCCATGAACGTAGATGGGTAACACAACTCACTTCCAATACCGTTGATATTTTCCAATTCGGCATCGATGTATTCCGGACTGGCGATCCTAAGAGCGCGGAGAAACATTGAGGAAAATATGGCCTTTTTAATAGGGGTGTCATGTCCAGAGTAAAAGTGTACGTAGGACAAATTGTTTGTTTTTTTCCGATAGATACTAAACTTAAAACCCGGGCTATCCCTATGAACACGCACATCCAAAAACGGGATTGAGTTGTCTTGTTCCACTTCTAAAGTAAATTTAATGGAGGGGACTTGGTCATTTAACTGAAGGAGGAAGTCATCCAGGTCACGATTCATGGGCCAGATACACAAAATATCGTCGACGTACCGCAACCAAGGGATGCCAACCCCCAGGATTCTCGGAATGTAAGTAATTTCAAAAAACTCCATATAAATATTGGAGAGAAGGGGCGACAAAGGGTTGCCCATGGCCATCCCAAAAACTTGTTGATAATGCTCGCCATTGAAAGTGAATTTACAATCCTTGATACAAAGCTTAATAAGCTCCAAAACAGTGTGTGCAGGTAATGGTAAATCATAATTATGTAATTCTCTGGCGAGAAAGTCAAGCATATCATCAATCGGCACTTTTGTGAACAATGAACAAACGTCGAAACTGATCAATCTATCGTTGGTATTAATGCGAACATTATTCAATTTTTCAGTGAGATCCATGGAATTTTTTACGTGTGAATCAGAGACAGTTCCAAGAATGGGGGACAAAACATTAACAAGCCATTTGGAGAGTTTATAGGTAATAGAGCCCACCGAGCTAATAATAGGGCGCATAGGGTTACCCGGTTTGTGGGTTTTAATAAGACCATAAAGATAAGGCAGAGCAGGTGAAGTGGACAAAAAAGGGGAATTAAATCCTTATGATCTTTGAGAATGCGTTTCAAGCCACTATTGAATGATTTGATGACATCATCCTGTGGGTTCTTCCTAAGTTTCACGTATGTGGCGGGGTCCTGAAGCAGCTCATTCATCTTTCCAATGTAATCCACTTTGTCCATAATGACTAAGGTGTTAGCCTTGTCTGCTTTAGTAATATGGAGCTCACTATCTTTTTTTAATTGTGAAAGGCTATTGCGGAAACGTTTAGGAAAGTTATCTTCGTAAGAAATATTCGCAGCACCATAGACCAGGCCTTTAACTATGTTAACCAAAAACTGAGGAAGGTTACACTGTTTTTCAAAACGAGCAAGACTATGACAAATTTGTAAAGCAGTAGGTTTTTTAACAATATAAAAGGACATACTGTGCTGTATGCGTGTATGTGTATGTATGTATGTGTATGTGAGTATGTGTGTGGTCATTGCAGTTAAATGTGTTTGTATGTATATGTGTGTATATGTATGTATGTATGTGTGTATATGTATGTATGTATGTATGTATGTATGCAGTTAAATGTGTATATATATATATATATATATATATGTGTATGTACCTTACCTTACCTTACAACCTCACAAAGGTTCTGCGGGATGATTTCTCATTTCGCGAAGGTCAAGCTTGTATGTGTATATATATATATGTGTGTGTGTGTGTGTGTGTTTGTATATATGTGTGTGTTTGTATATGTGTGTATATGTATATATATTTGGTTATGCGGGTATACATGTGTACGTGTATTATTGGTAATTTTTTCAATTTATATTTATTTTTATTTCTTTATTCTTTTGCGACCTACCGTTTTTTCAGACAATAATTATAAAAACAAATTTGGTAATTTTTTTCCCTTATGCATATATATATATATATATATTCTGTATATATTGCGTTTATATTTCGTATATATACCGTATATATGTTGTATATATATTTTATTGTTCTTTATATATCATCTAGGCATCATTTTGTTTTCCAATTTATATTTACTTGTACTTTTTTATTCGTTTGTGACTATAATATGCATATGTGGTAATTTTTCCCTTATAAATTGGTGTGCCTCTCTTAAAATTTATCTTTCAATTTATTATTATTATTTTTTATTATTTTTTTTAATAATTAATTTGTTTTTTTTGGTTTATTTCTTTATTATTTTTTTGTGATATATATCAATTTGGCAGCATCTATTAAATTGATTGTAAAACTTCCCTTTTGAGCTTGAATTGGTAGACTCCACTTACAATATTTATATTTATTTTTATTTCTTTATTCTTTTGTGACCTGTTCCATAAACAAGCCATTTGAATTTATATTGAAGGTCGGCCAAAGTGCTAAAAGTGTCTTTTTATATATATATATATATATATATATATATATATATATGTATGTATATATATTTGTGGTTTTTTTTTTATTTGCCTGTTTATTTTTTATGATTATTTAGGCTGTGACATATATATCACTAAGGCACTATTTTGTAATTAATTTTTTCTCAATTTATATTTATATTTATTTTTATTTCTTTATTCTTTTGTGACCATATAAATGTTGGCTCCTCCCACAATTTTTTCTATGCTTACTATATATATGTATATATGTATATATATATATATATATTATATAATGTATATATATATGTGAATATGTATGTATGTATGTTTATTTTTGTAACCTATATATTGCCTTGATCTGTCCTTTCACTCCAGTGTTCCTGAGGATGTCATTAGACGAAAGCGCTTGAGCACCCCTTTGTGTTTCTTTTTCCTTCGTGGTTTTATTCATCATATATTATATATATGCAACATATATAATGTATGTACCTTCATAACTCTTCTATTGCACTTGCAATTGCACTTGTAGTTCCAGAAATTGCATTTGAAGATGCTTGCTGAGGCGTTGGTGCTGATGTAATTTCTGTGTCGGTGTCCGCATCAGGATGAACATCACTGATTTCTATATCGTTGGCCTATAAAAACAACAACAATAATAATAATAGTATAATAATAATAATGCTAACAAGCAATTAGCATCAGTATAAATGATTATACTTAAAAATAACATTTTATAAATATTAATTTATTTTAATATTACATTTAAGTTTTGTAAAATATATCTTCAAAATACCTGATTTCTTTGGAGTGATTGAGCAGGTGCAGCAGGTGGCTGACGACTTTGTGGCATTAGTGCGGGTGCAAGATTAACGAGTGCTTTAAAAGCGGCATAATGCTTCCACACAAATTACACGATGATTCATTTAAACTCTTCTTGTGGAAAAATTTCCACACTTTTTTTGCTGGACATATTCAGGGGCGTACCCAGAAATTTGCCAAGGGGGGGGAGGAGGGGAAGCGAACTTGGAACTAATCGTAGAAGTATAATTGAAATATAAATAAATAATTTTTATGTACGTTCATGATGAGCTTATCGTTCAATCAGAGATGATTAACTAGCTACTGCTGAAACACATTATGAATAAAAATATAAAAATTATATTATAAAAAATATAAAAATTATGATAAAAATCTGATTAGTACCATAATATTCAATGCAAACTGCAATTAGGATGCTCAGATTTGTATTAACATAAGAATAAAAAAGTGCTAATTAGAGGACAATGATTATGTTTATGTTATGTTTATGTTTTATTCAAGTGATTACTTATTATGCTTATTCCTTTTTCAGAAGACCGTTGTCATTGTTTGACTTTATATAAATAAATAAATGATCACAAAGAGTTGGTTCTCATTTATGACAACGGTCTTAGGTACAAATGACTGATTAATTAAATAATAAAATAAGTCTACATACGTGGTAAATTCAAGCAACTGTCAACCACCCCAACCTAATTAAGCAACTTCAACAAACGCTATCCACAATGCCTGCCGTAGAATGTCCTATCACAGGTTGTACCTATGTCACAGCAGACCTGGACCCAGCCATTGTAGCCGCACTTATAACAGCCCACTGCACGACCCATGTCCCAAGCCCGACAGTCTCTGCAAAGGTTGAGAAAGTAAGACGGCCAACCATTTCGGCTGCAGGTACCAGTGAAGACTGGGCATATTTTACGTCGCGTTGGACAGATTATGCGGAAGCTACAAAAATCACTGGTAGGGACAAAGTGGTACAACTACTTGAATGCTGCGACGATTCACTCCGCAAAGATTTGACAAGATCCGCAGGTGGAAGCCTAACAAACAAAACCGAAGATGAAGTCCTTGCTGCAATCAAGAAACTAGCTGTCCGTGAGGAGAACACCATGGTAGCCAGGGTTACCCTACACAATATGCGACAAGACCGCGACGAAACTGTGCGCAGTTTTGGAGCCCGTCTTCGTGGTCAGGCCGGAGTCTGCAAATTTCTTGTTGAATGCCCAAGCTGCAACAACAACGTAAATTACACTGACCCCATCCTTCGCGACGTCCTTACCCGCGGAATTGCTGACCCGGAAATACAACTGGAACTCCTCGGCAACAGTAACCAGGAGATGACCCTGGAAGACGTCTTTCAGTTTGTCGAGGCGAAGGAAGCAGGCAAGCGCTCAGCATCACGACTGCTGGACTCCCATGCCGTGGAGGCCTCAGGCAGCACATACAGGAGAAGTAAGCAAATACCCCCACAAGACAAAAATGCCCCCTGTTCATATTGTGGTAAAAAAGGACACGGCAGAAGAGCCCCAGTCCACATACGCAAGACGGATTGCCCTGCGTACAACCACAAATGCAAAATTTGCAAGCGCGACAGCCATTGGGAATCCGTATGCAGGAGCAAAGACAAGGACAAGAGCCTTTCAGCCACTCCTAATAAAGCTGATGAGTGCGAAGGTGCGGTATTTGATCTTCTCTGCGCCTCAAGCAACACTTCCGAGCCACATAAGAAAAGAGCAATCGCCCTCGACCATCACATTTACAATGAACTATCGGACATATGGATCAAGGAGAACTCACAACCACAGCCACACATCAACCTGACAGTCAGGACTCTCCCCGAAGACTACGAGGCGCTTGGGGCAACCCTCAATGCCCACCCAAAAACCGTGGTACTGCCTGCCATGGCAGACACAGGCTGTCAGAGCTGCCTCACCGGTATCAAGGTTATCCACCGCCTCGGGCTTCTCCAGTCTGACCTCATCCCTGTGACCATGAAGATGCACGCCGCCAACAACAAGGGCATCAAAATCCTTGGCGCAGCCATACTTCGCCTCACTGGCAAGGATGAACAGGGCCAACAAGTAGAAACGAGACAGGTAACATATGTGACGGATTCTTCTGACAAGTTCTTCATCAGCAGAGAGGCATGCGTTTCACTCGGCATTATCTCGGGAAGATTTCCTACAGTGGGGGAAGTCCAACTGGATCCAGCACAATACTGTAACAACAGTGCCAGCACGCCACACAGTGACAGCGGACTTGTAACTAACTGCGACTGTCCAAGACGCCAACATCCTCCATCACCTCCAATCGAGCTACCGCTACCCGCTGTTGCGGCGAACCAGCAAAAGCTCAAGGAATACCTGCTGGACTATTACAAATCAAGCACCTTCAACACTTGTGACCACCAAGCGCTGCCCATGATGGACGGCCCCCCAATGAAATTGATGGTGGACCCCAATGCCAAACCAGTCGCACATCACACCCCCGTCCCAGTACCAATCCACTGGCAGGAGGACGTGAAGGCTGGCCTCGACCAAGATGTCAGACTGGGTGTCCTTGAACCAGTACCCGTTGGTGAGCCCGTAACCTGGTGTCACAGAATGGTGGTGTGCGCCAAAAAGAACGGAAAACCAAGGCGTACCGTTGACTTTCAACCCCTCAACGCTCACGCCACCCGCGAAACACACCACACTCAATCGCCATTCCACCAGGCCAGATCAGTACCGCAAGGCAAAAAGAAAACAGTGTTTGATGCATGGAATGGATATCACAGCGTACCAATCTGTGAAGAAGACCGCCACTTGACCACCTTCATAACGCCCTGGGGTCGCTACCGTTACAAAACCGCTCCCCAGGGTTACATTGCATCTGGTGACGGTTACACAAGAAGGTACGACGAAATTGTATCGAGCATCCCTAACAATACAAAGTGCATTGACGACGTCTTGCTCTGGTCAGACACAGTGGAGGAGAGCTTCTTCCAGGCCACCCAGTGGCTTGACACCTGCGGCAGACACGGAATCACACTGAACCCCGACAAGTTTGTGTTCTGTCAGGACAAGGTTGAATTTGCAGGCTTCGAGATCACATCTGACAGTGTCCGACCCTGTAAAAAATACCTCAAAGCAATCCTAGAGTTTCCATCTCCAAAGAACATCACCGACGTTCGATCATGGTTCGGGCTCATCAACCAGGTGTCGTATGCCTTCAGCATGGCCAAGAGGATGCAGCCGTTCCGCCTACTTCTGAAGCCAGGAACACCTTTCAAGTGGGATGACGAATTGGAAACCATCTTCGAAGAATCAAAGGATGTCATCATCACAGAAATAGAGGAGGGTGTTAAAATTTTTGACAAAACCAAGCCACATGCCTCGCCACAGACTGGTCGAAAACAGGCATCGGCTACTGGTTACTTCAGAAACACTGCACCTGTACACGAGTCGAACCCTTCTGCTGCCATACTGGATGGCGTGTCACATTGGTCGGCAGTAGATTCACTACCTCAGCTGAGTCCCGCTATGCACCAGTAGAAGGAGAAGCACTTGCTGTCGCCGATGCCCTTGACAAGGCGAGGTACTTCGTGCTGGGATGCGAAGACCTAATAATTGCAGTGGACCACAAACCTCTCCTCAAAGTGTTTGGTGACAGATCCCTAGAGGACATATCTAATACACGCCTCAGAAACTTGAAGGAAAAAACCCTCAGGTACCGCTTCCGGATGATCCACGTACCAGGCGCGAAACACAAAGCTGCTGACGGGGTGTCACGATACCCCACTGGCGACCCCATACCACTGACACTCCCCGATGATGTAGCAGCCATCCATCAACCATGCGAGGGAACGGCGTTCTTTCCCCCCCCCCACCTTCCTAGCCGGCATACGGACATCACTGACAGATGGTAATGGCATGGAAGCCTGCGTCATTTCTGCAGCCGCATCAACACTCAACTCGCTGAGCCTGGCGTCAGTGACATGGGATCGAGTACGCACCGCCACGACCAGCGATGAAGTCATGAATAGTTTAGCCAATGTCATAGAGTCCGGTATGCCTGAATCCCGCCATGCACTCCCTGCACAGCTGCGGGAATATCACCAGTTTCGCGACGACCTCCGCACTGTTGACGGCGTGGTAATGTACAGGAACCGCACGGTTATCCCGCCGGCCCTCAGGCAAGAAGTACTGGCTTCACTCCACTCAGCTCATCAAGGTACTTCATCCATGATCTCCAGAGCAGAAGACTCCATTTTCTGGCCTGGCATCACACCAGCCATCACAGCACTACGGGCTAGCTGCAACCACTGCAACCGCATGGCACCAACCCAGCCCAGCGCTCCACCCACTCCACCAACATCACCAGAATACCCCTTCCAGTGCGTCTGCGCGGACTACTTCCACTACAAAGGAGTAAACTACCTGGTCGTGGTGGACAGATACTCCAACTGGCCAATAGTAGAGAGGTCATCAGATGGTGCTGCTGGACTCATCGCCTGCCTCCGACGGACCTTCGTCACCTTCGGCATCCCCGACGAACTGGCTTCCGATGGGGGCCCTGAATTTACCGCAGCACCACACGGCAGTTCCTCAAAACTGGGGCGTACACCACCGACTCTCATCAGTGGCTTTCCCTCACAGCAACTGTCGGGCAGAAGTTGGTGTCAAGACAACGAAACGCCTAATAAGACAACACTGGACCAAACGGCGACCTCAACACCGAAAACTTTCAACGGGCCATGCTTCAATACAGAAACACGCCGGATAGAGATACAAAACACTCCCCAGCAATGTGTGTATTCGGCCGCCCTATCCGGGACTTCATTCCAATCCTTCCCGGCCGATATAAACCACACGACACGTGGCGTGAAAACTTGGCCACCCGAGAAGATGCTCTGAGGAACCGCCACATGAGGGTGCGGAACGCTGGTCAGAGCACACCAAGAGACTCCCACCACTAGCAGTCGGAGACCTTATACGCATCCAGAACCAGGTCGGTCCACACGCCCGTAAATGGGACAAGACAGGTGTGGTCATCGAAGTCAGGCAGTTTGACCAGTACGTGGTTAGGGTCGATGGATCTGGGAGGGTAACTGTAAGGAACAGGAAATTCCTTAAAAAATATGAACCCTTCAGCACACCTGCTCCAAAGATGACCATAGACCAACATTTGAAGAACTTCCTAGCGGTGCCCACCAACAGCCCACCTGCTGCACCACCTACACCTGCCAGGTCAGCACCAGGACCAAAGACACCCGCTTCACCCCGTAGTCCGACACGGTCCAGCCCGCACGTTGAACGAAGGCGCCCGATCCCTGAAGAGACCACACCCCCCACCCAAGAAGACATGTCAACGCCGCCCATCGACATACTACCACCCGCACCCCCTAGGCCAATGGTACGGCACCCCAAACTGCAACTCCACTAAGGCATTCGAACCGTACCAGACGCCCCCTACCTGGCATGAAGACTACCATATGAATCAAGAAGAGTAACCAATCAAGTATGCTTTAAATTAAGGGCACTGACAAAATAAGGTTTAGTCTTTATCCGTAAACATACAAATTTTTTATTTTTTTTTGCCATATTATCCTTAATAATCTTCTTTATAAAATTGCTGGCTCAAAGACTTGGGGGAGAGATAGAGTACAGTACACTTTACACTTTACTTACTAAGAACTTTATATTGTTTCCCAATACAGCTGTAACCTCACTACTGTACTATTACTTTTGTCAGGAATACCGTTGTACAACCCTTATTTTAATATATGATTCAATCTCTCGCTGAACTCTCTAATTGTATTGTAATATGTTTGATTGGATATAATGTACTGTATAATTCCATAAGTATTTATATTTTAGTTTCTACAGTATCGTATTCATCATGATGTAATAGCAAAGCCTTATGTCCTCATATTACTCTTAAATAAACTAGTATCTATGTTTTCCTATTAAAGTACTATACTGTATTCACTTTATAAAACAATATAAGTCTCTGCACTACTGTACTGCAATTACCTCATATCACATCTAGTATCAAAGACTTGGGAGGAGATAGAGGACAATGATTATGTTTATGTTTATGTTTATGTTTTATTCAAGTGATTACTTATTATGCTTATTCCTTTTTCAGAAGACCGTTGTCATTGTTTGACTTTATATAAATAAATAAATGATCACAAAGAGTTGGTTCTCATTTACTAATTTCGAGATTAACATTTCCTTGGACTGTTACCTTTATAAAATTAAATTATTCTCAGGGCCGGATTAAGAGTTTTCGGGATCCTAAGCCATTTTAGATTTTTAGTAGTAGGGGAGGCAAGAGCTAGCGCCGAAGCCGCCGAAATTTTTTCACTTTCATTCTCATCCTGTTGTAACCTAGCAATTTTACTGGGAAAATAATAATAATAATTTATCAGCTCAAGGGGGGGAGCGATCGCCCCTGTCGCCCTCCCCTTCAGTACGCCTCTGGACATATTAGGCCTACATAAATGTAAAATGTTTAACATTCACTGAAATTCACAGTATTATAGTTGATACCTACTTGCGTAACTGCCTATAATGGCGCATATCCTTTCGCAAGGGCTAAACGCAGAAAACTGATTTTAAAATTTAGAATTTTAATCTCAAGGTCACTGGCAAGTGGCAACTGAATCAGTGACTCAGTGAGTGACTGCATGAGTCGTCAAACTGAGTTACTGTTGTCGTCTGTCATATTCACACGAGCGACTCTTTCTCAAATTTTATTTTAAGCGTGACAAATTTTGATTTACTAAAAAATAGTTAAAAAGTATTCATCACATAATAGAGAAAAGAAAAATATCAAGCAGTCGATATTGAGGAAAAAATATCGATAGTCGATATATATCGAGTGAAAAAATATCATATATCGATATATCAAAGCAAAAATATCGATAGTAAAAAATATCGATATATTTTACCCATCCCCATTCCAGAGCATATCGTCAATGCAGAAGAGATAGTAACGTTCGAGAAACTTCTGGATACAAACTGGAGGGCACAGGACCTATTATACAACCACACGACAAAAATCCAGAGCTAGATCTACGGGCTGAGAAGCCTCTTCTAGAATCATTTCTACGATATAAAACTCGGCACGTCTTTTTTCTGAACAGGACGTCCTATCCGCGGATAGGATGACAAGTCAACGGATAGGACGCAAAAAGTATATTTGCTATGGTTATATGGCTAAATTATTGGCAGAAATAGATTCAGCATACACGATTTAACTTAAATTCATATTTTATTAAAGGATATCTATTGCAGATAAATTAGGGTGCTACTATAGCGTGATTCCTACCTCGATTCGGCGGTCTACCTTTTATTTATAGCTTCTTACCTTGTTTACTAATTGCTTGTTTACATTCCAATGTCCATCGCCCTTGACGATTGGTTTGGTTTAGTCATGATATTTTCGTTAGTTTTAACGAAAATATCGTGACTAAACCTAACCAATCGTAGGTAGACCACATACTATAGTAGCACCGAAACTATTTTTAAATAAATAAAATTGAATAATAAATAGCATTTTATATTTATTATATTTTCATTTATACCTTGGATAGGAATCACACTCTACAGTACTGTAGTTTCGAACCAAAACGGGTAGGAATCACCCTATAGTATCGAAGTCACCGGTAGGAATCACGCTATAGTAGCACCTAAATTAGAATTTGTCCTGTTTTTATGTATGCGGGCCAGAGTAACCGTTATTACAGAGATATAGTGACCGTTATTACATTATCATTTGTATAATTTAGGTCTCAGGGGTACGGGCCCCCGTAAAGATCACGCATAACAAATTGATAGCCTTACCGATGCGTGGTAAATAATTACACGCCTCATTGCATCCATCAGTAGCGACTTCATGCATTATTTCAACACTCAAATCATTCCCTTGCTTGAGAAAAACTTGCATACTCACATGAAGTCACCACTCACACGATGGACAAACAACTGTGAATCGCTCAGCCAAGTCTTCGCTAGCTGCCAAATGACATCAACATACGAACAGGATGAATTCTAATTTATTTGCAATAGATATCCTTTACTAAAATATGAATTTAAGTTAAATCGTATATGCTGAATCTATTTCTGCCAATAATTTAGCCATATAACCACAGCAAATATACTTTTTGCGTCCTATCCGCTCAGAAAAAAGACGCGCCCCATAAAACTTAGTAAGTAGGCTACTGTAGGGTCGTAAACCCAAAGAGCATAGCCTAGCCCTACACTGGACTTTATTTAGCTTAATGCATAGAAGTTATGTGTTGTTTAATTAAGGTTTAATTATGTATGTAAGCCGTAGGTCTGCTATAGGTTTAGGCTTAGATAATATTGAAGATAATTTGGAAAATTTTAATCTTTCAAGTTCCTAACGGATTTAGATCAGGAAGGTCTTGTTTGTCTAATCTGTCTTTTTAGAAATTGTAACTGATCTGGTAGATAATGGAAATGATGTAGGTGTTATTTATTTGCATTTTAGTAAGGTATTTGGCAAGGTTCCACATAGGAGGCTTGTACAGTACATAAATTAAAAGCTCGTGGGATATCAAGGTTGGTTATTAATTGGGTAGAAAATTGGTAACAAGACAGACAACTATCTCTTGATCTTCTATGGATCTCTTGTGTAGTGTTTGTGGCAGACATTGGAATAACGCACACCATCTCCAAAAACATCTTATTTTTCCATTAAAAAAAAATTATTTCTTAACAGATTTAAAATCAGCATTTGCTGAAACCTATAAATCCAAGAAGTTGTGGAGAAATAAAATGTATTTGGCATTGGATACCACAAAAGTTAATTGAATTTGAATGCCCAGTTAGGTCAACTGTATGCCCTTGATAATTGGTTAGGTTGTCATACTATTTTTGTTAAAACTAACAAAAATAACACAACTTGGTAATTATTCGTTTTAGTGCTTTTCCTCCTTTCTGAACCAAAACACATTTTCCTGGTGTTTTGTGGTGTGATTTGTTCAAATCTGAACTTCGTTTCTTTGGGAAATGAGCCGTTTTTGAGAAATTTTAAAATTGAAAATTTCTCAAAAATGGCTCATTTCCTAAAGAAACGAAGTTCAGATTTGAGCAAATCACACCAAAAAACACCAGAAAAATGTGTTTTGGTTCAGACCTAACCTAACCTAAACAGACCTAACCTAACCTAAACAGACCTAACCTAACCTAAACAGACCTAACCTAACCTAAACAGACCTAACCTAACCTAAACAGACCTAACCTAACCTAAACAGACCTAACCTAACCTAAACAGACCTAACCTAACCTAAACTGACCTAACCTAACCTAACCTAAATTGACCTGACCTAACCTAACCTAAATTGACCTGACCTAACCTAACCTAAATTGACCTGACCTAACCTAACCTAACCTAAACTGATTGGGTTTTGTTGCCAGACCGTAATATCCAGCTCTTCACGTCTTTCCAACAACACTCAATATTTTGAATATGAATGGTGTCTTCCACGAACCGCTGTGAATGGTTGACTGTCCGGTGAATGTAGCCTAGATTTCCAAGTTGAGAATACGCACGCCACTCGTCGGAATAGATTGTAGTCCCAGGCCTAATATGTTGCTGGATCAGGTGAACAAGAGTTGTTGCGTCTCTCTGAGGAACCGCAAACAACAGTAGTTTTTTGGAACTGCGTTCCAAGGTACCAAAAACCCAGGCAATCGCAACCGCCGCAAACCATAATGAAAACCAGACTAAAGCATTCTTGAATGAGTATGTATTATGAGAGATTCAAAATGTACGTCTCTGATTGGTCGGATAAGGTCACGTGAAACCAAAATGAGATGTAATTGGTTGTTTTGACCTATGTTTCCTAATTTTGCCACGAGATGTCTCCCCATAAAACGAGAGGGCGACGTTCGTTAAAATTTTAATAGCGTTAAGAGCTAAATACTCGGTCAATGGCCTATAATGGCTGCTTTTTACGTCTAAATTTTTTATTTTTTTCATAAAAAATAATTATTACATTTCCTTGATTTTTATTAGTTTCCCTGAGGTTTCAAGGTGTCCTGAATACGAATGTATATGTTAAATTGTCATAGAATGTCTCCTTCTATCGAAAACGAACAAAGCATTAAAACGAATATTAACCCACAACTTAACCAAGTGTCAAGGGCATACAGTTGACCTAACTGGTCCTTCAATTTTTCAATTTTTTTCCAAAAAATTTCTAAAAAATTTATTTCTTAACAGATTTAAAATCGGTATATGCTGAAACCTATAAATCCAAGAAGTTATGAAAAAATAAAATGTGTTTGGAGATGGTGTGCGTTATTGTAATGTCTACCATGTTTGTACCTGTTGAGTCTGAAATAAGTTTGTTTGAATAGAGAGTAATTCTAAATGATCAAGACTCCAGATGGCAGAAAGTGAAAAGTGAGGTAGCACAGGGGTAACGGTTCAGAATAGGGGCACCACCTCAATTTTTGTGTTTTTTCTACCAAAACATGCTAAAGCCATTGGTTTCCTATTGTTTAGGATGAATGTGACCATCGCCATGACAGTAAATTATTGCTTGAAGTGATTTCACCCCCCTAACCCCTCCTACAATCTGGGGGGACCACCGTGGGAATGGGGGGTTTTGGGTGGGGCAACACAGCACAAACAATAATTTATTGTAATAGCGATGGTCAGATTTATCCTAAACAATAGGAAACCAATGGTTTTAGCATGTTTTGGAGGAAAAAAACATGTCATGAAACATCAAAAACCATGAGAAAAACCTAGGTTTCATGGAAAACCTAACCTAAAAAATATAAAAACCTATACCGATCAATTTGTGATATGTGCGAGACCTAAATTATACAAATTGGACACACTACATTTAAAGGGAGAACACCATGCGAGCTCTACTAGCGTCACTGCACATTTGTCACAGACTGAAGCCATTTTCAAACTGAAGTGAATGAATGATACGATAGTAGGGTTGCCAACTCAAAATTTCCTAGATTCATACCCGAAAATATGTTTTTTGTAATTTTCTAACTTCATTTTTTTGACTATGTGACACATGCAATCAATGTATTTTAATGAGAGAAACAACTTTGTCTCTAGTATTTTTTGAAATTTTGCTTAATTAAGTGGTGCCCGTATTCTGAACCATTACCAGCACAGGGATCAGTGTTAGATCTATCACTCTTTATTTTATATCTAAATGATTTAGGTAGTAAAGTTTCTAAATTTGCAGATGATACAAAAGTAGTTGCCCCAGTTACAAATATAGAAAATTCTTATAAACTGCAAAAAGATCTTAATAGATTAGTTGCCAGGGTTAGTAAATAGCATATGGAATTCAATGTTCAAAAATACAAAGTCATCCATTTTGGTAGAAATAATGAAAACTTTAGTTATGAGATGCAAGGAAACTGGTAGAGGATATTAGACAGGAAAAAGATCTTGGCATTATAGTTAATAGCACCTAAAATTTTCTAAGCAGTGCTTAGAGGCTAGAAATAACGCAAATAAAATAAAATGCTAGGTATTATTAAGAGGAATGTTAGTTAAAAAAGTAAGGAAACCATTACATTACCATACATTTCATTTGGAAAACATGAAGCCTTTGGGGCCTACTGAAGTTATCCAAGTTATGAGCTATATTTTATAATCATAAAATCCCACAAAATATCAATCTCAAGTCAGCTAATCATCTGTAAATTATATAATTCTCATGTTAGGCCTCACTTGAATACTGCATTCAAGCTTGGTTCCCCTCACCTAAGTTAGACATGATATTGATATGCTTGAAGGTGTGCAACATAGGGCAACCAAGATTTTATTAATATTAAAATGTAGCTCATGTCTTGGATTACCTTGATAGGCCCCATCATGTTTTCCAAATGAAATGTAATGTAAAAATTAGAAAACAGATTTGTAGACTGGATCAATGAAAATACTTTTTTAGTCGTAGCGTAGAAGATTTTTGGAATGACTTGCCATATGATGTGGTAAATAGTAGTTCCTTAGTTAGTTTTAAGAAAAATCTGGATGCTTTCATGAATGAAAGAGACAGTTTGTAGATTGTAAATAGTATATATTCTTAGCTGAAGTTATGTAGGCTACTTTGGTAGCTCTAAATGGTTATGTTAATTAACTGACTTGAGGTTGACATTTTGGACAATTTTATTAAAAAATATAGCTCATGACTTTGATAAACCTTGACAGGCCTGAGTGGTTTCATGTTTTCCAAATGAAATGTAACGTAATATAATCCTTTAATTTCTAAAAAGGTGTTGGAGCATAACAGAGAAAGTCTCTCCACTTCCAACTAGCCTCTAGCCCAGTGATGGCAAACCACTGACCCATGAGGCAATTTTTAGTGACCCATGAGCTCTTATTTAAATAAAATATGACTTTAATTTTTAATATTTTCTGCCATATAGTTTTAAAATTATTTTATTCTCCTACTGAAATAAACAGCTAATACACATTGAAATGTATTTAAATGTATAGTATATGCTTAAAAATGTGAGTGTATGTGTGACAACTGACTCATGGTGCGCATTGCATAGTCATCTCCCCTTCCCAGTTTTGCAGTTCAAGTCCTTAAGTTGGGAATGCCAATTAATTATTAGTGCAGAAATTATCACCCATAAAAAAATGGCTACAAAAAAACGAAAAACTAGTTCTGAAGGTAGTGGAACTGGAAGCTTATTTCATGGAGTGGACTGTGAAATACAGTGTTATTAAACTAAATAATAAAACTTTTTGTTGTATTTGCAAAGTGGACATTGTTGCCTGCTTTATAATATTAAGCAAACATTTTGAAAGTAACCACAAAAATTTGTGCTCAATGTCAGAGGAGGGAAGGAATGAAATTATTATGTGGCAATTAAACCAACAGCAACAACACTGCTATTTTGAAAAGAAGTTTTAAACCAAACAACAGTATTACAGCAGCTAGTTTTCAATTATCATCTACCATTGCTCAACATGGAAAACCACTTTTTCTGATGGTGATTATTTAAAAGAAGCTTTTATAAACTGCTCAGATTATTTATTTGAAGATTTTCAGAATAAAGCTCAAATAATTAAACATATTAATGAGTTGCCTGTGACCAGAAATATGGTCAAAGATAGAATAATTTTCATGGACAAAGATGCATCTGATCAATT
This sequence comes from Bathynomus jamesi, assembly GCA_023014485.1. Lineage (NCBI taxonomy): Eukaryota > Metazoa > Arthropoda > Malacostraca > Isopoda > Cirolanidae > Bathynomus > Bathynomus jamesi. The sequence goes on along the minus strand of JAJOZX010003343.1, from coordinate 225,998 downwards.
TCTATTGGATTTGACAAATGCTGGAACATTTCAATTTGTTTGGATGAAAGTATAGATGTCATATCACAGGCCCATCTAGCAGTTATTGCAAGATTTTATTCTGAAAATATAATGAAGAAAGAGCTAATTAAATTGATGACACTGCCTGAGAAAACCACAGAACAGGATTTATGAATGAATTGAAGAAGGAATTCATCCAAAATGGGTATTAATTTCAGAAATATTGTATCTGTGACAACTGATGGAACTCCAAATATGATTGGAAAAAATGTTGGATTTGTTCAATTACTTAAACAAGAAGTGAAATACCCTTTTTAAAGTTGAATTTCATTGTATTACCCAAAGAAGCTCTTTGGGCAAAAAAAGTTTAAAATCACTTGAAAATGTGATGTCTCTTGTGACAAAGATTGTCAATTTTATAGTTGCTCATGATTTTAACAAATGTCAATTTACCAAACTATTAGATGAGGTTGACTCTCAATTTTCAGGGTTAGTCATGTATAATGATGTCAGATGGTTAAGTCATGGTCAAGTTTTGAATGGCTTTGTTGAATTGTTAAAAGAAATAAGATATTTTTTTAATAAAAAGGAACATGAATATCCAGAACTGACTGACATAAATTGGTTGAATGACTTACATTTTTTTGCTGATTTCACATTGCATTACAATGCTTTAAATAAAAAGTTGCAAGGTTGTGGCTGTGTTGTATCATCACTGTTTGAAAATATTAAATCTTTTGAAAAAACTAAATATTTTCTCAAAAGATCTGGAAGAAGAAAAATTGAAATATTTTCCATTATTGCAGAAACATTTCTTGACTTCAAAATATTTTGCAGACAATGAAGAAAATAAATCTGACATGCTTAAAAAGTACTCTTCAATAATAAGAGATGCCAGACAATCACTTTCAGAGAGGTTTCACAATTCCAACAAATTGATTCAACATTACAATTCATCCAATTCTCCCATACTATTCAATTTGAAAATCTTCAGTTATCAGCTTTTCATTGGCTTGACATTGGTAATTTAGAAATGGAATTAGTTGACTTCCAAGAAAGTGCAGTATGGAAAACTAAGACTAAATTTATTGATCTTAATCTGAAGTTACAAGAAAAGGAATTGGAGTCATCAATTTTGGGTGTAACCAGAGAACAACAATCAATAGAAAGTGTAGAGAATCTTATTCTTACAGAATAGAACTCTCTACCAAATTCTTTTGCATCAATGAAAAGCTAGCATTAGCTCTACTAACAATGTTTGGGTCATCTTATTCATGTGAACAGTTGTTTTCCTCCATGAATTTCATCAGATCCACCACTAGGAATCTCCTTGGCACAGATATGAGTGCTGCACGTGAGACTAAAGACAACTAAATATAAATCTTGGATCAAAACATTAGCAGCTAAAATCCAACAAGAAGTTTCTCACTAAAAATAGTAAGTAAATAAGTTGTTGTGACTCAATTTCGTTTTTTTTTTTAAAAATCAAAAGTAATAAAAATTACCCACCAGCAAAAAAAGGTTTGTCACCACTGCTCTAGCCCATGAACTATGTGCTAGGTCTAGCCAAGAGTGATGTAACTGAGTTTTGTTTGCATTTGACTTCACAAACTCAAGTTGCCATGTTCATTTCATCATCAAATCTGTCTTGAAGTTTTAGACAAAAAGAAATTTATGGCTTTACAGTAAGGATGAATAATGGATGACATCTCAGAAGAAAGAGAATTGCTTTACATGGCAGATTTTTAGAGGACAATCTGAGTTCTTTGTGGTTTTGAAAATAACTCTAGATTAACAGAGGACACAAATCATCATTTAGTGTATGAATTTTTACATTTGTTGATCCTAGTAGAAAGAGTGTACCAGTGCAAGCTTTTATGCTAGCTTATAAGTTTTGTGTTTATATAGGAAGTTTATGTATACAGGACTATCTAAGTATTTTCCCTCCAAAAGTTGGGGATGACTTCAGTTATAAAATTTATGAAAAATCTATCACATTATTATATTTACTGGTTCAAAAATATTGAATTCATTCCCAAATTTGGTCAATTTTGTTGGTAGTTAAGTTGTGGTAGCTACTATTTTTAAAAACTTTTTTAAGGCTAATGTAATCAAATTTTTCAGATAACAATGGCTTATGCAATGCCAGAAAGTTCAATTAATAATATAGAAAATTCACCTGTAGATCTTGAAATGAAATCGAAGCCAGTCTGCATATTGGTTTTGGGAATGGCTGGTTCTGGGAAAACGAGCTTTGTTCAAAGGCTAAGTTGTCACCTACACTTTAAGAAGAAGCCTCACCATGTTATAAACTTGGACCCAGCTGTTCATGATGTGCCATTTTTGACCTACATTGATATAAGGGACACAGTTAACTACAAAGAAGTGATGAAACAATATAAACTTGGGCCCAATGGGGGAATTGTAACATCCCTAAATTTATTTTCAACAATGTTTGATGATGTCATGAAACTTTTAGAAAAGAGATCTGATCTCGATTATATTATTTTTGACACACCTGGTCAGATTGAAGTTTTTAATTGGTCAGCTTCTGGTCCCATTATTGCTGGTACTTTAGCTTCCACTTTTCCCACAATTATAGTTTATGTAATGGATACAGTTCGATCAACTAATCCACAGACTTTCATGTCCAATATGTTGTATGCCTGTTCAATCTTGTATAAGTATAAACTTCCATTCATAATTGCAATGAATAAAATAGATGTTGTTGATTGTAAATACGCACTAAAATGGATGACAGATTTTGAAGAATTTCAAGCAGCTCTCGAATCGAAGTCATCTTATGCTTCAAACCTTACTCGTTCTCTCTCGCTTGCCCTGGAGGAATTTTACAATAATATCAAATCATGCGGAGTTTCAGCACACACTGGAGAGGTAATTTGATTTGTATAGTTTAAGCTGGCCTAATAATTATGCTTCTAATACAAGTCAGTCATGATATTAAATCATTTAAAAAACAAAATATTGTTGGTTTAAATTAACCATTGGTCAGTTTGATTAAGTTCATTAATTCTAATGTATTTTCAGTAGATTTTTCAAAATTTATTACTTATTTTTACTATAAACTTTCACTAAAAATATTGGATTATAGGAATAAAATGAAACTGTAGACTTTCTTTAATACCTTTTGGTATGAGGAAAAGCCATGACTGCTGTTAGCCTTGTTTATTAAAATTATTAACTCATTGTTTGTATGGTAAGTATGAAACTTGTTTTCATTGAAAGTAAAATTATTATAAACTTACAATTAGCTCACTGTTATAATATTCCTGAATGAAAGTTCAATTCTAAAATTAATAAATTAGAAACTACATGAAAGTTTGGCTCTTTTTAAGAGAGTTTACTTCTACTGAACCATGGTATAAGAGGCAGGGTTGGTAAAATTTTGGGTTTGTTTGGTTTTGTCCAACCCACTCGCATTTTTTCATCATTTTATGAAAACCATCCAAAATATTTGCATTTTATCTTTTTCAATTAATGTAATGCTTTTTGTTCTACAATTGTATCTCTATTTTTTCCAAGGCCTTGCTTATTTTACTAAGATTTTGCTATATGCTGACTTTTTAGATATTAAATAGGTCAACTAAACAGGTCATCTAAAGAAGAAATATCGAGGCAAAAATTAAAACAGTAGTTCATACATCAATGATTACTTAACACTGTATCTAATCTATAGCCTTTATAAAAATATCTATAAGATACATTGATCATTAGTCTTATTTTATAAGTAATGTCATTATTATATTAATATACGGTGCATAGATAGGATAGGAGTCTTATAAGTTTTAACTTTTTATTTATCACTATCTAGTATCTACCTCTCTTAATCTTTTTAAACCTTATTTCTTACAGGAGTAAATATTTTTAATCTTAAATAACTATATTCAAAATATACTGTAATGAAAGAAATAAGAGGCCCAAAGGTATAACCAACTACTGCTTAGTAGTTCATCACAAATAAATACTAGTTTGGTCGAGCTAAATCAGTGAAATTAGTTTTCCCATACTCTTGTAATTATACCACTTGAACTTAATTGACATAATTACGTATTATATTATTTTTATAGATAAGTTTATTTTAGTCCTATAAGCTATTTTTATTATCTAGATGATGATAAGCTTTCTTTATAAGAAAAAAAAAGGGAAAAAGCAAGTTTTGGAAAAATGCAATTTTTTTTTTTCTGAAAAAACCCATTCGGGACATTGTTTTCAATCAAACCAACCCTGATAAGAGAGTCTAACTGTAATTTTATTAAAACTAATTTTCTTATACTTGAATGATAGGATCATACCAATTTTCTCTGTAGAAATGTTGGAAATTGGTAGGCTATAGTTAGTATGATTTCCTTACAGTAATGAATCTGTGATTTCAACAGGGGATGGATGATTTCCTTACTAAGATCAAGGAAGCAGCCATTGAGTATGAAGATTATCGATCAGAATATGAGAAGATGAAAGAGTCACAAAAGTCAGCAGGAGAGAAGAGAAGAGAAGAGGCAGTGAAACGTATTAATAAAGATTTGCAAGAAGAGGCTTCTCTATGCAGTGTGAAGAAAGCTATTAGGTTGGTTTCGATTTAAATTAAGTAAATATTTAGCTATCTCACTCTTCTGAAAGCTAATACACTCAAAGAGAATTGACAGAAAGAGAGAGAAGTGAGGGAAATGAGAAAGGAGCTTTAATGCTTAGATCATAAAAACCTAGAGATGTATGTTTTGAGTTGTTAAATTGCTATGTAGTACTGGATTACATCTAGTACCAGAAATTTCATAGCTAAGTCCTTAGAAATACTTAAAATTTTAATGGCAACTGTAATAGAGGTGGAGTGGTATACTTCAGAGGGATGGCAACTGAGAATCCATTGGGAATATACAAGTTTCATATACTGTACTGTATATACAAGTACCTATTTCCCATTATCTGTGAGGTCAGCACAACATTGAACTCCAGACTAAAGACACTCACTGAAGTCAGTTACGTACAAGGATACATAGGAAATAAGGCACCATCAGTTTCAATAGTCAGGATACAGTGAGCCACACCTACTGTACCTTACAGCCCAGTGTATTCTGATTATTTAAACTGATGGTATCACCTGAACCTTAGAGATCCAGCACTTGTTAGCTTTCATGGCAAAGCTAGGGGTATAGCTACCTCTATAATGGTATGTCGTGAGACCAGGGTTGGCAAAAACCCAGATTTTTCACAAAAAAACTCAACCCAACTGTTTTTGCTGGGTTTTTGGTTTTTTGATGGGTTGAAATTTTTTTTTAGAAAGATTCGATAATTATGTAGTGCCTAATATATCTATTCTTTTATTAATTTATTTATCTAATCTACAATATATATTAAAAAGACATCTTTATTTCACAGAAAGTTCAGATATGAGAGATAATAATGACATATTAGAATTTTCTCCATTTTAATTTTGGTTCCATGTATATTCCCCCCATGAAAATTCCACCCACGAAAATTCCACCCACAGAAAATATCACCCACGAAAATTGCACCCACCCAAAGAAAATTAGTTTAAGTTTAAAATGTGTATTATTATTTATAAATTTATTAAAAATTTATTACAGTAAAAAGTAAAAGATTTATTTAAAATTTATTACAGTAAAAAGTAAAAGATTTATAAGTAAAAGATATATTAAAAAACAATTATTCGACGTTTAATGAAGATTGTATGCAATGCTCTTGAGGAACTCTAAACTATCTGTATTATTATAGCGCTCCACTAGTCTCTTCAGTCTTTCATTTATGATCTGATAGGTTTTTCGTGCGGGTCGCGGGTAGCAAAAATTAACCAAACTATCACGACTTAACCTAACCAATCGTCAAGGGCTAACAATTAACCTAAAAAAATAAATAAAAAACAATAAATTTTTTTTATTTATTTATTTTTATATATTAAGAGAAGAGGATTCTTTATACTGTACGGCATTGACGATTGGTTAAACTAATTTTCTTTGGGTGGGTGCAATTTTCGTGGGTGCAATTTTCTGTGGGTGCAATTTTCCTTGGGTGGAATTTACTGGGGGGGAATTTTTGTGGGTGGAATTTTTGGTACACCTTAATTTTAGATCTTTCCCTCATTTCTTAACAGCAGATTTCAGCTTTATTTAGACCTAACTCAAATTTAAGTTTTTAAGATGCCAAACTCAAAGAGTTATAGAGGTGGCAGATCTAAAGCTAGCGAATGGGATGAGGTGACTTTATTAAGTGATCAGCCTACTAGAGTACTATGCAGTTATTGCAAAGAAAGTATCACTCGAAAAATTGAGAGAATGAAACATCATCTAGAGAAATGCAGTAAAAGAAAAGTGGAATTTTTGAGAATGAGGCAAGAGGTATGCCGAGACTCGAATTTGGAGCATCAGTTGAAACTGATTCACTTCCTCCAACTTTAGCTTCTGACAAAGATGATCCAAAGATTATAAGTGAAAATGTGCCTGTTAATGAGTAACACCAGTGCAGGTTCTTCATCATCCACATTGTCATTCAACACCAATAATAAGAACGACTGTGAACCAAAAGGAAGAATTAGATTTACAAGTTGCAAGGTTCTTTTTTTCAGCTAACATACCCTTCAACGTTTTAGAAAATAAAGAATTTATAAAATTAATCAAAGGTCTAAGATCAGGATATGAACCACCAAACAGGAAAAGGTTGGCATCTGATCCGTTAATAAAAGTTAATGATGAAGTAATCCATGAAATGAAGAATGACCTTAATCTTGATGATTGTACCATTACCCTTATACAAGATGGCTGGAGTTCAGTAGGTAATGATCCTATTATTGTGCACAGTATTCATAATGGTAAAAAGCCATATCTGATTTCAGCAGTAGATGCTGGAAGTACAAAAAAGACTTCATTCACTTCAACTGCTTTTGAATCTTCCATACCATATTTTCATTCTACTCCAACCAAGAAAACGCAAGGTCAGATAATGCCATATGTGGTTAGAACAACTGTAGATCAAAAAGAACAACTAAATTTGCAAATGGCCAGATTTTTCTTTCAGCAAATTTTCCATTTGTAGTTGTAGAGAATAAAGAATTTATTAAATGGGTCCAAAATTTAAGACCAGGCTATTGTCCTCCAAGCAGAAAAAATTATCTGATGACTTGCTAATCAAAGTGAATAATGAAGTAGTACTGGATTCAATGAAAAAAGACTTAGTCAATTTTACTGTAACTTTAATTCAAGATGGTTAGAGGAATGTGTCAAATGATCCAATAATTACCCCATAGTGTTCACAATGGGTGCAAATCTTTTTTAATAACTTTTCAATTTTTCATAATCTTTATTTGCACATTGCATAATTTAAGAATTGTTTTATAAGTCAGCCTACTTGAAATAATCAACATGCCAAATCATTCTAATTAGCTACAATTGAACAATGTAGCAATCGGAAAAATTTCAATTATTTTAAAATAAACATTCCGGAACAAAAAACCCAAAACCCACTGAAAATTCCAGTGGGTTTTGGGTTGGGTTTTTGGGTGCCAACCCTGAGTGAGACCAACATGGAGAACTCTTTGAAGATTAAATTAAATTTAATAAAATATTTGTATGAGTAACTTCCTCATAGACTTTTTGTTGGATTTGTTTCATCATTTGAACATTTATCTGTATAATGTTGTTAACTAAATAGTTTTATGTATAAAATCCTTAAAGACTTTTCTCCCACCCTGTATATATGGTTATTTTTCAATTATCATTTTATGACTTGGATATCAGCATCAGATGTAAGGTGTAAAAATATTTTCCTTCCTCTTATTGGCTGCATTTGGAAGAAATGAAACATGGTCCCTAATTGTACAATTCATGACACAGGTTAACACTGATTTAACTGACAAAACAGTACATGCCTTTACCTAATTTTGACGTGTTGATTTAAAAAATGCTGTAAAAAAGTTTTCTATTACATGTAGATTTCGAGTTACACCCTTGATTAAATTAATAAGTCATTTCTACTGTGCAAGAGGAAGTCACGTAGCACATGACACTTTCCAGCTAAGAAATCTAACCAAACGTTCTACTTATAATCATTTATTAATTGTATTTTAAAATGTAATGTACTTTGTATGTATTGTAAAGACTCGTGTTCCATTTTATGAGAAATAAAACCAATCGTAAGTTTATAGAAAACTTGTTCATATCTGTAAATTTTGTCAGTGTCATAACTAAAATTCTAGACGTGATAGCGAATTTTGAGTACTACCATTGAAACCAGCATGTCCAAATTAACTAAGTGAAAACTCTTTTGTGTCAGTTAAAGACAAAAAGTTGAAAACTGTTGTCAAGTGTAACAAGCAGGCAGAGCTAACTGAATGTATCCCAACCTGGTCTGAATACGGGTCAGTGAAAATATAGACTTCCCCCCTCTCCCCGCAAGCGAAGACTTCTGTGAAATGACAAACATTGCCAGGATGTGACAAAATGTGACAAAACACACATTGCCTAAAATATGTGTCAAAGTGTGACAAAATGGTTATATGATGTGACAAAGGGGGAAAAGCTGTTATGACAGGCTGAGAAATTGAAACAAGAAGGACTGGCGATGTGACATACGATGCAGCATGTAAGAAGAGTGACATTAATGAAGCCAATGCAGCAAATACTATACTTGAACGAAGTGAACAGTTGCGAAATGAAGGTGAAACATTGAAACTCGCGTGTGAAAGTAACAAGAACAAAAAGCAGAAGAAAACCCATCCTTAAGTGACTGAACTACGCTTTTGATTTCCTCAAATATTTCATGGTGAATTTATTTGTTTATTAGATTTAAATTTATATTATTGATATCCTTCTCTTACTTTATTCCAATACTTTATTCATATTGTTCCCTTAAATCTATTCATTACATTCATTATGGACGTGTTATCATTTGGTTAGGTAGGTGTATAGAGTACTCATTAGAAAATTTTGATTTTGTCTTCAAGGTTTTTCTTTGATGCATTTTTTGTATACAGGGTGTCCGAGAATTATCTGTACAATTTTTGGCTGTTATTAAAAGTCAACCATGAGGTGTAGAAATTCCAGTGTTGTCCCATTTTACAAGAATCTCATTAAGTTTTTTCTGATACCAAGTTTTGACAAGTTTTTTTAGAAATTCCAGTGTGTCCGAACATTATCTGTACAATTTCATCTTTTAATAAAATTCTTGATAACACACGTAAAATTCTTAAACAAGATTATTTAGAATCTGTATTTTCAAAAGTTTCTTTTATTAAAGTAACGTTGTTACAAACATTCGATATGTGCACCATTAGTGATTCGCAAAACATCCAATCGATACTCCAAATGTTGCCATGTACGCTGCAGCATATCCACATCAATTCGCTCAATAGCAGCTGTGATTCTTGCTTTTAAATCATCAATGTCTGTCGGTATCAGAAAAACTTAATGAGATTCTCTGTAAAATGGGACAACACTGGAATTTCTACACTTCATGGTTGACTTTTAATAACAGCCAAAAATTGTACAGATAATTCTCGGACACGCTGTATTTTGATTCATTTAATTATTGTTTTGTTGAAATATATTTTCAATTATTTTGTATCATTGTGTTATACGATTCTTTTTTAATAAAGATGAAAATTTTTCAAATGAAATAATTCAACAGATCCTCATATTTGGAGGTATAAGGGATGGCTAGAGGGGAGGAGGAGGCCATTCATTTTGTTTTTTACATTTTTGTTCCAGATGCCAATGTTTTCACATACGATTATAGCTATATCACATTTTGGTATTTTCCAAGTATATGTTAGGAGGGCTATTTTAATTAAACTAATAGTCTGTAAAGTACATTCAGTTTTCTCTCGGTAAATTTCAGTTTGGGTTGCATAATTGGTATGTGACAAATCACTAATCTGACACGTGACCAAATGTGACAACACGTTGAGAGGGCCTGGCAACGCTGCCATTCCCTTATTATTCCGTAAGGATGTATATACAGTAGTTATAATTTTAATGAAAATAAGTGTACATTTGTTGCTTGGACACGAGTGTCCAAGCCTAGTACGGTGTCACGTGATAACAAGCATCAGTTGCTATTAGAAGTTGTTTATTTGCGAGAGTATACAAATGTCATTTCTCGAGTAGAAGTCTGTTCCTTGACAGTCGCTGTATTTTTCATTCCAGAGACGACACTGAAATGTTCCTTTCCCCGGGTGCGGACAGCTCAGACGAAGAGGAAGAGGTGGATGAAGAGGACACGGAAGAGAAGAAGGAACTGGAGTCTTTCAGGGACTTCCTCAATGAACGTAAAGCGGCACAGGCGCAGAAGGTGTTGGAGAAGGAACAGATGCAGGATGAGGCCAAGGAACTCGAAGGGTAGCAGCCCTCATACCCTCTTTTAAAAGGGGAGGGATACATCGGTTAAATGCGTTAGAAAATGGCTCGAGGAGCAAAGGCGCAGGTAAGCCACTAGAATTTAGAAGTACCTTCGTTTGTTGATTGTAAGGACGCAAATGAAACTTTCTCGTTTATGAAGAAACTGCATTATATCCATCGTAAGAGAAGGGTTAATTTCAGTTCTGGTCAACAGTCTTGATTAAATATATTGTAGTTCATAGTCCGAGGCCTAAGGGATGATACAAATCTAAGAATAGAAGTGAATTTGGTGGGAAACTGGAAGGGAATTCAGGTTTTGGTGTAATAGAACTGCTTTAGAATTTTATATACAGTGATTTTGAAAGTATATGAAATTTTTGGAAGTAGTGTGTTACTGGGTATATAGCGGCTTCCTCAATATATCATCTTTCTTAACTTAATATTGGTGAAATAGATTCTGTATAACTGTGGTGTGTGTTCGGTTTAATGAAGGCCGTTTCATTGCGAGAAAATGGCATAAACAATTTCTTACCTGGAATATTCCTGTGGAAATTTTGTTATTTTTTAATTTTGAATGTGTTCTTTATAGCTACCTTAACAGTAACCTTAAAATGAAAATTTAATTTGTAAATTCTGTAAAACTTATTCCACGTTATGGTAACTTTGGCAAAAGCAAAATAATGCGTGCTTCGATTTTTCAAAGTTGCTAAAAAATAAGAATCGGAAAATTTTTTGATAAGTTTTAAGCAGAATACATCTAACTCATAAAATCACAACCAAGGCTCATTGAACCATTTATCTAATTTTATTTAAACCTGTGATGATGCCATTTGTGGTGATAAGCCTTTAGTCATGATTTTTAAGTTTTATTTACGTACCTTTTGAATTTACAATTTGGTTAAAAAAAATTCTCCAGATAAAGAGTTTGTGCTCAGGTCCGTAAACCTCTTGTTTAATGAATATCAACGAACAGGACGAGCAAATCTCCCATTTGCCTTACAATTTGTATAACATTTTAAATGTTTAAAATATTCTAATACTCTTATTGAGTTTTATTTCATGGTAAAGAGCAGTACTTTGTTGTGCCCTTATATATTAGCAAGTCAGATCTCGAGAGAGATATTATAAGTGAGCACAGATTCCAAAGTGAATAGTCGTGTTTTTTCAAGTGATGTAAAGTCATGGTTTTGTATACGAATTTACCTTCGATACTAAAATTCCAAGTGGGTTGTCCGTAAGGCTTGCCTGCCGTACATTTTTTTATTATTATTTCATCTGGAGTGAGCACCCGTAGCTCGGCGGTTACGATGTCGGGCCTTGGGCGGTGTGGATCTGAGTTTGCTCTCAGCTGCTGGCGTTGTGTGGAGTTGGACCGGCCATTCACTCTGTCTCGGCTCGGCTGACTCTTTGGGCACACTCCTCTTCACATAGTAGGGAAATGGCTTCCTGAATGTTACCCCTTTTTCACATCTGGAGTAAGATGTTTCTAGATTAACGGGACAGTGTTGTCGCCACGTCGGAACACCGCTTCCTATTAGATCAGCGAGGTTAAGCGACGTTTGGGTTTGTTCACTAGTTCGGCTAGGTGACCTCCTCCCGCGTTCAGATGATGTATGACCTTCGCCGTTTCGGAGAAAGTTAAACAAATCGAAACACTTTTATTTTCCTCATTAACAACTACAGACAATATAGTCATACCTGAAATCAAATTAACAGTTTTGATTATTGTTCAGTTTAAAAAAAAAAAAGGAGTAATTTAACAAGACTTTCATTAAATACGCACTAATTTATGCGCCACTCCCCTGACAATATCAAATTTAACTGAAAAATTACCATTCTTGCGTAGTTGTTTGATGAAGTTGTTTAACTTGCTTCGCAATATCTAAGGTCATATGATGGAGGGGACCAGGGCCGGATTAACCATTAAGCAAAATAAGCCCGTGCTTAGGGCATCAAGGGAAGGGGGGCACCACAGAAATTTTCCATTGTCGGATTTACCATGGATTTATTATACTATTATAATCGCGGCTTATAGCCTATAAGCTGTTGAAAACTGAATTATATATATTCATATATAGTATTTATTTTTTTTCATTGTTTGAATTTGTAGTGAACAACAACATTTTATTTTATGGTTTATTTTTGTTAATATTTTGAATTACATATATATGGGGCACCTAAATCTTTTAAGTGCTTAGGGCCTCTAAAGGTCTTAATCCGGCCCTGGAGGGGACCTACAGCTTTACGTGGGATCCAAACCACGGATCGATACATAATCTGGACGCGGAAGACAGTTTCCTATACGAATACAACCCAGACCCAATGTCGCTTAACTTCGCTGATCGACAGGAAGCGATGTTACAATATTGGTTACGATTAGCCGAATCTTGTGTCGTAGTATTATCGCATGGATGAACTTTTAAAATAAGTTGGTTTGCTGTTTATGTTTGAAGGATTAAAGGTAAGTTTTCGTATTAATTTTATGATATTTAGTTTATTTTATTTATTGCAGATTCTTCTCATGACGAAGATCACATGTTGGCACTTCGAATATTTTGAGACAGCCACGATGAATTGTTCTTAATTTTTACAACGTTTGAAAATACATTACAAATGACTGTGATAACCTAACATAGAATTATATACTCTTTTAGTAATTTTTTCTTTTTTAGTTGAATAGTAACACTGAAAGGAATAAAATATGATATTTCTCGTACTATTTTTATTGTGATTGCATTGAATTGGGATGGAGTTATCGTCAGTATCAACTAGGCAAAAATAATTGAACCCAGTTGACCCTATTTCAGACACTATCTTGATAGCTGGCGAAGGGCATCCGTAGTCAATTGTAGCTATTTAGTGTTTTTCCATCGTAGTTACAGGTCGTACTAGGAATTGTTGAAGCTGGTGATTGAAATTATATCAGTAGTTCTGAACCAGTGAGCCAAGAACCTCAGGAAGGGTGCTGAAACTTTTTGTTCACCAACCGGAAGCAAAAGTCAACAATCTTTTAACATCTTTGTTCTCGCCCTAAATTTTTAAGAAAAATACCTTAAATAAGAAAGGTAAAATTAATGAATATTGGGGTGGGGTGTGTGTGTCCCAAATGTCACCTTTTAGGCCAAGCACATAGGGTAAGTAGCCAGCCAACCCAACTCAGGAGCCAGCGGGCGGGAGCGAACCAGAGCCTCACCGCTCAGATTCTGCCACTAACCATTAAGGTACCAGGTGATATATATATATATATACTCTGAGCAGCAGAAAAATCGGCCCACTTGATATATCGGAAAAAACAAAGTGAAAAGTGAACAAGCTTCTGTTAATAAAAGTTTTAAATTTTGAAAATATAGTCTATGAGGCAACCAAATAACGAGACAAAACAACGTCAGCTGTGAACACACTAGCTGTAACGAATTTTCGACTTTAAGAATTCAACAATCTGACATTCGGTTGTTCTTAGACTGGTAGTACCACTTTTTTCTTCCACTAGTGGGAGTAGGCATTTGCGTTCAGTAACAGAGACACTTCTAATTTTTTGGGGTTTCAGAATTTGACATTTACAATGGATTTCAGTGACGTGAACGTCGCATCGTCGCCCTAATTGAAGATGGTCGGAGTCAGCGTTACGTCGCCGATGCGCTGGGAATTCCAAGAACAACGGTTCGACGTGTCTACCAACGTTATGTGGAGACAGGAGAGTACACCCGAAGACCAGGATCTGGAAGATCGCGCTGCACCTCTGCCTGTGACGATCGTTTATCGTCTGGAGTGTTTTGCGAGATCGTCGCTTGACTTCCACAAACGTCCGCAATGAGCTTGAAAGGTCTCGAGACGTCAGTGTATCGGAGCGAACCGTTAGAAGGAGACTTATGGAAAGTGGCTTACGTGCTCGACGTCGAGCAATGGGCCCGGAATTGCTCCCACACTACCGCAATGCTCGTCATGCTGAGCCTCCTCCAAAAGCAACCCCCTCCGTAAAGTGCACAGAGCGAATCTTTCTCCTGTTCTTCTCCACACTCTTTCCCGTCCAGCGGATGTTCGAAGATTAAGTCTTGATTCCTCCGTGAACAATACTCGTCCCCATTGGACCAGTCCAATTGACATGCTCACGAGCGAAAGCAAGACGAGCATTGCGGTGGTGTGGGAGCAATTCCGGGCCCATTACTCGACGTCTAGTATGTAAGCCACTTTCCATAAGTCTTCGCCGAACGGCTCGCTCCGATACACTGACGTCTCGAGACCTTTCCAGCTCATTGCGGACGTTTTTTGCAGTCAAGTGACGATCTCGCAAAACACTAAGACGATAAACGATCGTCACAGGCAGAGGTGCAGCGCGATCTTCCAGATCCTGGTCTTCGGGTGTACTCTCCTGTCTCCACATAACGTTGGTAGACACTTCGAACCGTTGTTCTTGGAATTCCTAGCGCATCGGCAACGTAACGCTGGCTCCGACCATCTTCAATTAGGGCGACGTTCACGTCACTGAAATCCATTGTAAATGTCAAATTCTGAAACCCCAACGTAACGCTGGCTCCGACCATCTTCAATTAGGGCGACGTTCACGTCACTGAAATCCATTGTAAATGTCAAATTCTGAAACCCCAAAAAATTAGAAGTGTGTCTGTTACTAAACGCAAATGCCTACTCCCAATAGTGGAAGAAAAAAAAGTGGCACTAGCAGTCTAAGAGGAACTGAATGTCAGACTCGAATTCTTAAAAGAAGTAAAAAATTCGTTACAGCTAGTGTGTTCGCAGCTGACGTTGTTTTGTCTCGTTATTTGGTTGCCTCATAGACTGTTTTCGAATTTTAAAACATTTATAAACAGAAGTTTGCCCATTTTTTTTGCTTTTCGCGATATTCCAAGTGGGCCGATTTTTCTGCCGCTCAGTGTATAATATCACGATGCACTGGTTACTGAATTGGAAGTAAAATATTAAACCTGCTCAATATTGGGTCTGTACCTAATGTAATTCATTTTCTTTGATAATTTTTGAAAGGATTTAGGAAGTTTATTCGGACCCTAGAGTTTTGTAGAAAGTGGAACATTCTGTAGAAAATTGAAATTCCTTTTTCACTGGTTTTAAGAAGGAACCCCTCGCAAATTTGTCGTGTGAAACGAGTACAGAAATAAACTCTCATTCATAGTTCTGTTAATTGAAAAAAGGAATAACGATACACCACAGTGATAGCAGATTAGGACATCTATATACAACTTAGTTTATTGTGGCCATTTAACACGCGCACCTTTTGTGGTTCCAGATTGTGTGGGGAATTTTTCAAGCTGGTGATCGAAGTCCTTTTTATGGATTCTTATTTCGGGGGGAAAGGAGGAGGGTTCAAATGGGTTGGGTAAGCGTATTAATGTGATCCTTCACTTTTTTCCTCGCCTTTGAAATTGAAGGAATTTTGTTCAATGATGATGTGATTTTAGTTTTGACTTTACAAGTTCATAAATGGTCTCGTTCGAGTTAGAAAGCGTAGCTAATATAAAATTCGCATTCATTTTATAGAGTAAATTTTGAATATTTTTAATTAATTAATTATTAATTAATGCGAGTGTCGCATTTGTTGACTGGTTTTCCTAAATCGAAATTAAATCAAATTCTCTTCATAGATCATCGGTCGGTTCACCATTTCTAGAGATGTTTATAAATTTCCCCAAAACGAGCGTAAATTCAATATGGATGCGAAGTCTCTCGACCAATTAGCTTCGTCATAGGATATGAATTAGTTCATAATGCGTTTAACCATCGTGGGAAGTTTGAAGTCTATCGGAGTTATGGTTTCTAAAATGCCCTGAGGATAAAACTTGGCATCAAAATTATCGGAACGAACTGGAGGGTTCACGCTCGAGTTACCCGACGGTATAATTATAATCCTACAGATCGTCGTAACTAAAGTGGGTGGTTGTATATAACAACCTACGTTAAATTAGTCATGCGTCTCAGATTACAGAAAATTAAAGCATTTTAAAGAGTACATTTCTAAATAATAATAATGTAATAAGATTAATTACTCTTCCCCTCACTTGACTTTAAAAGTCTGGAAGACTATCATTTGATTAAAGGTTTAAAGTAAAATAAGACTGAAAACCTAGTCAATTGGCCAATAAGTGAAAACCTAGTCAATTAGCCAATAAGAATGCAGAAATATCCATACAGTACTCAGTGAAATTTCGAGTGACTATAAACTCTTGGAAAAAAATGTATGCGTGAAGCAGGGAGATTACTACGAAGTTCCATTTTCAGTTTTGATAGGATAAAGGAGTCAGTGTTTAGTTCCAGCCCGTGAGTTGTTAACGTTTTGTCTTTATCGACAAACGAGTCTCTTCAGCCGATCTCTTATTTCTAATCGAAAATTAATCATCTTTCGAACCCCGTGGTATTAAACCCGCCGATTTGACTGTGTACCCGTATGTGCTGTTGGGTCGACAGAGACAATGATGAACTTGTTTACTTTCGTAACATCTAAGATCATACCAAGAGTCGGAAAGAGATGCAAGAAAATCGCCGGTAGAGAGCCTTGCGGAACCCATGCTGACGATCTGAAAGAAGATTGTTGAGAAGAGAGGTGTTTAAGAATCTTCCTATTAAGGGTAGATTAAAAAACTTTAGAAAGGCAAGAAATCAAAGCAATTGGACGATAGTTGAAGGGTTGAGAGCGGTCACCCTTCTTTGGGACAGGCTAAATGAAAGCGAACTTCCAGCAAGAAGGAAAAGTACCAGAGGAGAGACAAAGACGAAAGAGTTTGCCTCGGCAGGGTGTCATCACAGAAGCCCAGTTCTTGAGAACAGCAGGAGGAATACCATCAGGACCATACGCCTTCCTAGAGTTGAGTCCAGAAAGGACATCTTTGGAAGATATTCTAATTTCAGACATAATAAAGTCAGAGGGAGGAGGAGATTAAGGAACAGCACCGGAATCGTCCAGGGTTGAGTTGGAGGCGAAAGTTTGAGCAAAAAGTTCAGCTTTGTCAGGAGAATAGATTGCAAATGATACAAGGTGTGTGTGTGTGTGTGTGTGTGTGTGTGTTTTTAAGGTTA
The DNA here is from genome assembly GCA_023014485.1 of Bathynomus jamesi. Taxonomy (NCBI): domain Eukaryota; kingdom Metazoa; phylum Arthropoda; class Malacostraca; order Isopoda; family Cirolanidae; genus Bathynomus; species Bathynomus jamesi. Next base: position 208,590 of record JAJOZX010003343.1, on the reverse strand, counting down.
GACCTGGCTAAACTCTGGAGACAAATGCATAGCCTCATGGTTTATAACGGACTAATTATAAGATATGTAAGCTGCTTACACATTTTTTTTTAGATATCTAGTAGGACGTAGGCTACATAATTATATAAATACGCTAGACCAATTCAACCTTTGGTCGAACAAACATATATTATGTACGAACGTATACCGTATGGTCTGCATATTATATTTGAGTTTACAAATACAGTTTTCCGTGTTGAGTCTACAGATATATAAAAAATATTACTCTAAACGAAATACTTGAACAGCACTGTAAACGGACGGTTTGCAGTTGCAGATACTTGTGAGTTTTGGTCCTGTTTGTGTAGAGTAAGCCTGAGGTAGTACGAGTATGACTGTGACTGATACAGGTAAATTTGTGCTGCCTCAGGGAGGAAACGCAAACTTACGGTGCATCTTGTTCCTGATAAATTATGCACCAGGACTGATAACTGGAGGTGTTCGCAATACAAACCAACAAAAATTGCAATAAATTGAATACGGATATGGGTGTTCTATTGACTAAACTAGCCGAGCATTGTTGCTTTCAGTGGTGAACCACGTACGGAAGCTTCGTCAGTGCTTTGACCTCCTATTTGTTTGGCAATGCTGCTGCGAGCTGCTCGTACCCTGAAATGAGCGTATGGGCGGAATGGTGGTCTATGTGAAAATATATTTAACTTCATACTTACACTTAACCTATATATATATATATGCTACGTCGTGGCCAATGTCGTAACACCGCTTCCCGGAGAGCAGCGAAGTTAAGCGACATTGGATCTGGGTAGTAGTTGGATGGGAGACCGTCCTCCGCGCCCAGATTATGTAGCGACCCGTGGTTCGGATCCCACGTAAAAGCTGTAGGTCCCCTCCGTCATATAACCTTAGATGTTGCGAAGGAGGTTAAACAACCCCAATAAAAAAAAAAAAATATATATATATATATATAATACCTTCGTTTTGCTTCCGCCCGAATTGTTCATTCTGATGAAGGTCAAGCTTGTCACTCCACCTTAGACTTATCGTTTAACTGGACTCCGAACCACGTCCCACCAGCAGCCCAGCGTTTTAACCACTAGGCTACCCAGGGTACCCATTTATCTACGAATCACTTTCTCTATTATGTGGAAGGATGAACAGCTGGGTTTTGCTGCGCGCCGACTGCTGTCGCCGTGTCTCGATCCCGGGGTCGATGGATTTGTAGTCAGCGACTACACTACACTACCACTACATCAGATTTTCGCTCAGACTGAAAATGCCAAAAACCCATCACTGTATATATACTTACACTGTGTAATTGTGTCACGCCTCGAGATTAGCTATCATCCATTTGACATTCTTGTTAGTTGGAAAATGCGTAATTTTTATTTCAAAAGTCACTACGGCGGGCATTGAGATTCCCTGAAATGTATCTTGTATGCAATATATCACTTTAAAATACAAGATACAAGTAAATTTGTGTCAGAGGTTTCAAGATATAGATACAAGATAGAATTTGTATCGGTTAATATTCCGCAGAACTCAAACCAGCACCTTAACATGACAACATCATAATCTGAATCGTTACGAAAGATAACATGGAAAAACTGTTTTATATAATGTGCAAATAATTATAAAGCAATAAATAATTATAAAGCTTAGGCCAACGTCATATACAGGGTGGGCGGAAAGTAGCTCCCTATTTTGGATTGGTAAAAAAATACGTATATTATCCATTTATTTCAGAAGAAATAATATGAAAAGGTAGGCATACATGGTAGGTTTTCTCTAAAATTCAATGTGGGCTCCAACTCTTTCCACCAGCTTCTGGAGCCGCCCAGGAATGGCGTCCACTGACTTTAGCAGGAACTCCGGCGGGATGGAGGACATGACTTCCTGAATTCGGTCCTCCAGTTCTTCCAATGTCCTCGGTTTGGTGCAGTAGACTTCTTCCTTTACCCACCCCCAAAGAAAGAAGTCGCACGGTTACCGCTGAAAAACGGCAGAATCGGTTCAGTGTAACGGTGTGGTGTGGTATGACCTCAGATCGGGTTGTGGGCCCGTTCCTTCTGCGCAACACCATGAATGCTGAGCGGTACCTTGCTATGTTGCGAAACGAGGTCTGGCCGGTTGTCAGCACATGGGAGAACATCGACGATCTGATATTTATGCAAGATGGCGCCCCTCCGCACTTCGCTCTTGTTGTCCGTGAGTGGCTGGATGCCCACTTCCCTGGGCGTTGGATGGGTCGTCGTGGTCCACATCAATGGCCAGCCAGGAGCCCCGACTTGACACCGTGCGACTTCTTTCTTTGGGGGTGGGTAAAGGAAGAAGTCTACCGCACCAAACCGAGGACATTGGAAGAACTGGAGGACCGAATTCGGGAAGTCATGTCCTCCATCCCGCCGGAGTTCCTGCTAAAGTCAGTGGACGCCATTCCTGGGCGGCTCCAGAAGCTGGTGGAAAGAGTTGGAGCCCACATTGAATTTTAGAGAAAACCTACCATGTATGCCTACCTTTTCATATTATTTCTTCTGAAATAAATGGATAATATACGTATTTTTTTACCAATCCAAAATAGGGAGCTACTTTCCGCCCACCCTGTATACAAGTTGATTCAAAAGTCAGGTTACATAGGGAAATCCTATATTATGTAATGATACAGGGGAATAGTCACATCACATGTTCGATATGGCCACTGTTAACGGCAATGCACTTGTGCAGCCAGCTAGGAATATCACATCAATGTGCTCCTTCGATAACATCTCATAACTCATTTACCTGCAAAGAAACAGAAAAGCCCTATGTAACCTGACTTTTGAATTACCCTGTATATATATATATATATATATATATATATAGCCTAGGTTTGGTTAGGTTAGAGAATTAGGTTATGTTGTGCCCTCACCAGTAAATATTTTTCTGGTCAATTTTGATGTATTCTGAAGGAATTTGACCTCCGTTTCGTTTCTAAATTCGCGATTCTTCAAATATGAAAGCTGAAATTATCTCGAAAACTGCTCATATGCACAAGAAACTGATCTCAGATTCTTTCAAAGCACATCTGGTCATTAATTACCGGTTTGAGTTCAGCGTAATATTAACCTTTGTATCTAAGATACAGTATCGCCAATACCGCCCATCTCTGGAAAGAAAAAATGATTACCTATTAGTAATTTTTTGTTTTTCAAATATTTTACTTGTAAGCGAACTTCTTTCCGAAACTGAACATTCATTCCGATTCTATGTATATATTATGTACTATATTTATTCGTGTCTGAAGGTTAATTACCTCGGGACATTTTTACCTTTACAGTTTTGTGCATAAATATAAACATGAGTATACCTTTAATTTGACAATAAACCATTTTCTTTCATTTCATTTACATAATTTTATGTATGACTTGTACAAAAAAAAAAAAAAAAAAAAAACTGCTTCGTCTGACTTACGAGTTTCTAGATTCCAAGGTTCAGACAACTTTATATTTATTTCTGCGTATTTTGTTTCTCTTATCTTGAGACGTGGAACTCTGTTTCGTTAAACTAATTAAGTATCACCCGCAGAGGTTAGAAGTTAGCTCCAACATCGCAAGCAAGTACGCGGAGAAAGATGAATATACTGTATTTTTCTCGCATAGTTTACTAATTTACGTGCACTGAATATTGTTTCTTAACTATAGTTCAGTCTTTCTCTAATAGGTGTATCGTGGATCTCATTTAGGAAACTGTTAGTAACATCTTCCTTATAATTTTTTTTTTTAGTTTTGTGACAGGTTACATTTAAACTTTCTTTTAAATTTCTTATATTTGCTTAGGCCTTTCTTCATATGAAACTCACTCTCTCTCTCTCTCTCTCTCTCTCTCTCTCTCTCTCTCTCTCTTTAGTATTTAATGCTATAATTTCAATAAAGGAGAAATTCTTACGTGCGGAAATGTATTTGACCTTTTGTGCCAAAAGGAATGCTAAACTTTTTAAGTTTTTTTTTGTACTTTATTTTTTTTCAGTGCCATTTGAAAGGAAATTGTTGAAATATCTCGAATCCGCGGGTAAAATATATTACATTAAATTACATTCGGAATATATGAAGCTACTTGGATCTATGGAGGTTATTCAGATCAAATGAAAGATGTTATTTTTGTATTTTATAATGAAATTTTGCAAAATATTATTTTGGAGTCGCTTAATTATCTTTAAACTATTTACAAAGCTACTGAAGTAGCCTACTCATTTGAGTTAAAATATAGGGCCTACATTATTTACGCTGTTTACAAACTTTCTATTTAATTCATGAAAGCGTCTAATTTTTTCTTAAATCTAACGAAGGAGTTACTCTTTACTATATCATATGACATTTCATTCCAAAATTTACTACATACTGTACTATATATGACTAAAAAAGTATTTTCGTAGATTCGGTCAACAAGTCTGTTTTCTAATTGTCGTGTTATGTCCTCGAGCTCTTCCATCAGACTCATATAAGAAAAAGTTACATCTATACAGTGGCGCAATCCGGTCCCGAGATCCTCCTTCAACAAAAGGTTTTGCTTACATATTAACAGTCAGCAGAAATAATGTTACGGATTAATAATGCAGAAAATTGTAAAAGCTGTTGTTCATTGTTTTAAGATAGAGTTGCTAAGTAATTCTGGGAACGTCTTAATAATTAACACGCTTTGAATCCCCCTTTGTATGGGCTTTTGGTAAGTGGTTTAATATCGGAACCCCCTTCTAGAAAATCTTGGTTGCGCGCCTGCGCATCTATATTATACAAACCTGAAAACATTTTGAATGTCTGTATCATATTTCTCCTCAAACAACGTTTCTCAAAACTAAACATATCCAGTTCCCTTAATTTTTTTTACCGCCTTCTAACCTTCTTAGAGTAGTGATAAGCTTGGTTGCCCTATGTTACCCACCCTTAGGCATATCTATACCATGCGATGGTGAGGTGACCAAGCTTGAATGCAGTATTTATTCTAATTGAGCAACATAAGAATTATATAATTCACAGATGACGTCCTTACTCTTGTAATTAACATTCCTTTTAATAATACTTAACATTTTTATTTGCCTTATTTCTAGATCTAACATACAAAATAGTTAATGTCTCAGATAAGCTATCCTCTCCAGGGGCGGATTTAGACCGTCTTCCACCGTCTTCCGGAAGACGGTCAGAATTTTCAGTGAATTTTTTTATTATATATTTTAATAATATAATATATATAATATTTAATTATATAATGTTTTGATAAATATGATGTAATTTTCCATTGTTTTATTTTTATATCTTTCATTTCATTTAAAAATATGTTATAGCAACTTGAAAATGTACTTCTGCCAAAAAGGTGCTAGCGAAAATTTCACGATTTACAATAGTTCCGTACGCATTTTTTACTTTTCAAATTTTGGAAGACGGTCAGCCTAGAAGGCTGGATCCGCTCCTGCTCTCCTTCCCTGAGAATCCTAGCATAAATATTATCAGGACCAGCAGCTTTATTTGGTTTCATTGTATTAATTACTTGCCTAATATCATCCTTATATGAATCTTGTTAAGAATGCCAGAGTTTAGGGAATTTGAAGAATTAAAACCGGTGTTATTCAAATTTCCTTCAGTAAAAACAGAGCTAAAATAATCATCAAAAATACCAACAATATTTCGACCACTTTAAAATAGCTTATCATCATGTTCTATTAGACCAATTTTATCCTGATTTTTATTGTATTGATGAAACTAAAAAATTTCTTTGGATTTTTATTATTTCTAGCTAGATTTATTTCGGTTAATCTTAAGGAAAAGTCAGCCACCCTGGGTGGCCTAGTGGTTAAGACGCTGGGCTGCTGATGGGGCGTGGTTCGGATTCCACGTTAAACTGTAGGTCTAAGGTGGAGTGAAAAGCTTGACCTTCGTCAGAATAAACAATTCGGGCGGAAGCAAACCAAAGGTGTCATCACCTGAATTTCGAAAAAATAACTATATGGCCGTAATCTATTGTACATAACAATATAACACTTTTTTTCAAGAGTACTGTTTTTTGTGCAACTACGTCATAAGCAAGTTATTGCAGGTGATGACATTTCCTTAAGATTTACCTTTATTTCACTACCAGTAAGCTTTCGCTCTTTCTTATCAAACTATTTAACTTATTTCTTAACTACCTGTAATTATCTCAATCCACAACATTGCTGCTTTCAAACTTCTTTCAGGCTCTTTTCTTATTTTTAATCATTTTAGCTATGTCCTTATTCACCACAAAGATTCTTAATCTTATTATTCCAAGTAGATCTGAATGCTATAAATCTGCATCGTATAACCTCTAAAATTTCTCTGAATCTAGACTACATCTCAATAGCATTGACAAATTTATTAGCCTACTTCAGTGACCCAAACAACTTCCTAAATTTACTCTAGTCACCCTTGGAGAAGCAAGGAACTAAATGAATATATCGGTAACATTTCCAACAAGTGAAAAACTTGCAACTTCTTATAACTTAGTAACACTAAAACGAGTTATACTGAATAAAAAAATGGGAGAAAGCCTTTTCGATCACTTTTTAATATATCAACTACTTGTTCTCTCAGCAGTATTCTGTTGACAAAGAGATTATGGAAGTCATTCATTCTGTCACTTTCATTCTGTGTAATATATATATATATATATATATATATATATATATATATATATATATATATATACAGGGTGGGCCGTAAGTTTCCATACATAGGAAAAATAAACATTTTTTTATGGACAACCATTTTTATTTATATAATATGCTCTACATGGTTGCCATTGTTTTGAAAACACATTTCAATACGTGTTCCCCACTGTTGATGAACACGCATTAGCACAGTTGACGTTATGCTTGTAATGGCGTTGGTGATACGTTCCTTTAGATGATTTATGTCTCGTATCTTTTCCTGATACACCATGGCCTTCAAGTGCCCCCAAAGATAGAAATCAAGGGGGGTGAGATCTGGGGATCTGGGAGGCCACTCCACAGGACCACGCCGACCAATCCAAGCATCCGGAAACTGCTGATCCAAATACCGACGCACGTGAAGACCATAATGAGGTGGAGCTCCATCTTGCTGGAAGTAAACTGGGAAGTTACCTTCCTCGTTTAGCAGGGATGGGAAAATCTCTTCTTGCAACATGTTAAGATACCTTTCGGCATTAAGATTTCCACTGACAAAAATTGGTCCAATAATTCTGTCACCCCATATCCCGGCCCACACCATCACTTTACCGGCACCTTGCATCTTCGTGGGACTCAGCCAGTTAGGGTTAGCATTACTCCAATAACGTATGTTTTGCCGATTAACCTCTCCATTGACGTAAAAATTTGCTTCATCAGTAAACAAGATCTTACGTCAAACGCATATTCTTAGGGTATCTGAAACATAAAAACAAGCGTTTAATTTTTCCTATGTATGGAAACTTACGGCCCACCCTGTGTATATATATATATATATATATATATATATATATATATATACACACACGAGAGATATATATAGAAAGCTTTACAGAGTTACATAGTCTACAACCTGAGATAAACGCTGAAGACCAAAAAGCGGTTTTGCTATTTATTTCGTCCAAATAATGATTGACTTCCGTTTCGATCTACCCGCATAAAAAAAAAGTTATGTGAAAGGAATCCAACAGCGTCTGGAGTTTGGAATGTCTTCCATTCCATGTGTAGTTTCCAGTTCATCCGCGAGATGGCGTGGCTTCAAAATTGGGCTGACTTTTAAACTCATCTCCTGCGCCTGTATTCGTCGTTGACTGGAACTGCCTCGAACGTGAAATCCAGTTGACGATTCAGTTATAAAAAAGATTCGTTAGAGTGATGATGTACTGCTGTCAGCTCGGTAGAATTTAGCACCCTTTTAAAGATAAAAACTGAATTTGGGGGACGTTTTACTGGGAAGTTTAAAGCTCTTTAGTTTTAGTTTTTGTTTTAACGTCTGCAGAAAGAAACCGCATCGGAAATTTATTTAAGTTCTAGAAGGTAAGCGTTTATTTTCATTTTTGAGTGAAATTGGTTGGGCAGAGTTTATTCATATGTTTTGGCCCACTCAGCTGAGAGAGAATGAGTCAAACCATTCTCGTGTGACTTCCTGAAATCACCATCCCCCTACAAAAAAAAAGAATTCAGCATTTATATTAACTGTTTACATCATACACAAAGTAATTAACATCATAATATAATAGTTACAACCAGTAATCAAACCTCAAATAATTCATACTTGTATAAAGGGCCTATATTTGGATCACTATTTCAAAGCCGTTAAAGTCCTTATACCTTTTTTTTTTTCAATTGAATTCCTTCGCTTTTCATCGTAATCAAAATATTCACTTATGCTTGATTAACCTTATAAACTAAAATAATAAGTAGATTATTACGTCATTAATAAAAATATAAATTAAATAAAATGGTGTGCTTTTGTCAACATCCTGCGTGCTTATATAATCTTTTAGAACCAAATGGGATTAGGTTAGGCCCAAAGGGAGTATTGTTTACACCTAGAATTACCGTACATGCGCAAATGAGCACAAAACGTTTTAGGCTCTGACCTGTACGTAAGGTTTAACTAGGTTTATTCCAGTGTGACCGAATGTTGATACATTTTTTTAAATTATATTTTGTTTAATTATGAGACGGCTCTTGTAACAAAGTAAATCTATATTTACAATAAAGGAAATCAGTATACATGCCTAAATGGCAGAAGGAAGTACTTAAATTTATTTAATTGTTCGTGTTAATTTCACACACACACACACACACACACACACACACATATATAATATGTCGGAAGAGAAGAAAATTTGTTGAACAAAATTTGTATGCAGTAGGCCGAAGACACCTTGGAGGCCAAAAACTGGTCTTTTTAAAATATAATTTCCTTTGTCGGACAATTTTATGGAGCTGATGCGTCGTTTCTTTTTAGGGTGCGTATAAAACACACACACACACACTTATTCATACAACAAACAATTTCGTATTTAACTCGAATGGTGTTACAAGGACTGTACATAATCAGGAGGACAGAACCATGATTCCTGTATAATGAGATCTACAAATAACTGAACTAATATTTGGCTCATCCGTACATGTTAAATGTACAAATCTCCCGTTTGAAGTTTTTCGAGTGGTTTACTTTCTGCCTGTGGTGTGGATATAGGCCTACCTCCTTTTAAGGAGACTTGACCGACTGAAAGTATACGAGAGGGGGAGGAGGTTAAGGTTATGTATATATAAAGGTTTCTTGTGTCTTGGAATATATAAATAAATAAAAGACTAGAGTTTCTCTTGATTTATTTGCACTGTAAATACTAGATTTTTAAGCCGAAATCCAATTACGAAGGGGACTAGTATAATCTCTTCTTTTTCACCTTATATTTACGAACGCCGCCCTCCCACAGGCCCCCACTCTCTAAAACAAAGTTTAAAGAATTGACCCACGTACATTGCCTTTTCGTTGAAGGCAATTTTATGGACTTCGTATGATATGAAATAAAATACTTTATTACTCTTATTTTAATCTTAAATAAGAGTTTTACTTATACACACACACACACACGACTAACATCTGTTTCATACCCGTTTGAGCTTCATACAAGGAGCGTACGTAAATGTGCAATCTCCAAGCATTAATAAGAATAACATTGATCCATCGTATACAACATTAATTGGAAATACACGCCTAAAAGTTAACTTTTATGATCATATAGAGACACACACGTAAAAGTCTGCTTGATTTTAATTTAAAATCTCTATTAAATGTAGCTCCAAAAATTTAAGAGATAGCTTAGGAAGGAATTCCTCCGAAAGTTAATGCCTTATCAAGATTTTAAAACTCCATTGAAAACATCTTGACCGAATTTGTAAAAAACGACTTTTTTTTTTAATTCTTTTACTGACTGACTTCAAACATGTTTGGGCTTGAAAAAATAGGATTAATTTGTTGTTGTTGCTGCTTTGAATTTAGAAATCTCTTATTTTGTGTAGACACGAGAGGCCAAAAACATTTATTTAACCTGAAAAAATAAGAATTATATGTTTTGAAGTTCATTAATTAAACGTATATTATGAAATACTAGGTGAAATTTTTTTTTCTCATTTGCTTATTAAGTCATCTATTCATAACATAAAATTTGTAGTGTTTGTTTTGAAAATTGGTCTCTTCAGTTTTGAAAGATTCGTAAATATTTTAAAATATAATTGACACACACACACACACACACACACACACACACACACACACACGAACTGCCAGTTAGTATGAACCTTTCCTTATATATTATGAGCATATAGGTGATAGCACCATAATCCAACAATAGCCTGATTTTAATTCTTTAAAGATATGCTCTTATGGCTTATTGTGTGACCATGTACACTCGCGTATTTAGACTTTATCACATGACCAATATGAATGATGTCATAAGTATTATGACGTAACTAGTCCACGCAATAATGACGTCATCTGTGACACGTACCCGAGAAAGATCTCCAACCGCGGTTGATATTTGGACCACCCAACCAATACAGAAAGGGATTGGCAATTCTCTTTTCAGAGTGGAATGTTTATGGTCGTGGAGTTGATCCGTAATTAAAAGAGTAATTAGAAATACTTTTGGCAAAATGGTCCTTCTTCATTCTGAACCTCGAAAGAAAAAAAATTAAAAATAATAAATTAACATTCGAGGATTTATTTCTTTTAAGTTAATTTTTTCTTAATTGTTCTATTTTGTGAAAGTAAATTAAATTTAAATTGATTAGTTATGCTTCGTATTTCACTCGTTGAAGTCATAATTTTTGTTTTTAATAAAGAATTTTAATTTCTGTAAGGTATTTTTACTTTAATTAATGTTGAAAATCGTTTAAAAAAATTTTGGAACTTTGTTGGGCATTTTATAATCAACTAATTTGGTTTAGTTAACCATGGTCATTTACGCTCTCTGTAATTAAGGTTTGTCGTAACGGTTCCCTACTAGCGTGCTGTGGCATATATTATATCGTATAATTGCAAATTATTCCCACTCGTTTTTAAGGAAAATGGCACACTTTATAATAAAGCTATATTACCCAAGTCAGGATACTCTCTCAAGAAAGGGCGGTAACTGGACAAGCTCAAAGGGTGGTATTTAACGTAGGCACGATACCTTTCAAAGTTTATACCCTTAAAAATCCACCCCCATTCTTACAAGCTACACACACACACACACACACACACACACACACACAACTTTGTTCCACTATACTAGATCTTTATCACTTCGAGACGCGGTATCGATATATAAAGGAAATGCGAAAAAGTTTATTGCGGACTTTCTTATTTTATTTCTTTGGAGAACCATCTCCACACCCATTTAACCGGTGTTGAAGTGGTTTTAATACGCGTGGTATAATTCAATGGAAGATGAGGTTTTTATCCCTGCAGAGAGAAAGTTTTATAATGTAAATTTTAAAGTTGTGCAAAAAGCTATACGGGCCCTTAAAAGAGTGGTCGATTTAGTCCCAGCGTTGATAGATGGGCGAGAGTCTGTTGTTTGGCATGGAAATCTTTCAAAAGTGTGGTCTGACATGAATGAAAATTTAAGAGAATATGATTAGCGTGGAAAAAGCTCGTGATATTCACGAAAAATCTGAGTCGGCCGCTGTGTGAAAAATATTCGTGGAAAGTAGTTTCATTGGAGTAATAGATTATATACAGTGACTGATTTATATAGGCATGTACAGGAACATAAAATGAAATGATAGAGAGTGTGGAGGGATGCCAGGTACTGCATGAAAAACTACTGTAATTTATTGTTAATTGCGGGTGTACAGAGCCCCTCCGATATGCGATGAGTATAGGCCTAAAACGTGCGCAGTGGAACGAACATGCCGTATTGCGGAAAGACGGACCTGGTATTCGTCGAAGGACTTTGAATTCCATGAGATACGTAGCCATCCTTGACAGCTGTCTTCATCTATTGTTCCATTTCCAGTTTGTGTAACACGCATATGTTGCGAGAGGACTGTACAGTAGGGCGGCTCGTTTTTACACTTTTTTCGATATTTGATTGGGGGTAGTGCGGAGAAGTTGCGATTTGGAGAGAAAATAAAGTGTGTAAAATTTTTTTGATCTACGTCAATACCTTCCAGTGGCGGCGAGTCCTTAAAAATCGAAAAATAGGCCTAAAAAAAAACAAATTTTATATAATTTTTATATAATGTTCCTTGTTCAATGACTGCTATTAATTTATTCAAGCCTATAATAGTGTTCTCAGGGTTGTTTGCACAGAAATATACCGGAATTAACATTTGTATAACATCTTGTTAAAACTTGCTTTAAATCAATATTTTGGATATTTTAATGGCTAAGACGCCACCGGAAGTTATTAACAGATTGTGCTGAAATTTTTATTGTTTATTTTGTAAGTCTTTAAAACCATTTTCCAATCTACCCCGTTAGGCCTATTTTTCGATTTTTAAGGACTCGCCGCCACCGGAAGGTATTGACGTAGATCAAAAAAAATTTACACACTTTATTTTCTCTCCAAATCGCAACTTTTCCGCACTAGCCCCAATCAAATATCGAAAAAAGTGTAAAAACGAGCCGCCCTACTGTACAGCCTGTCACACCTCGCAACACACTCCGCAGTGGAAGGAAACAAAAGGGTTAGTAGTTCTTCCTTGGGCTCCGAGAAGCCTAGATATGAATCGTACTGACCCCGTCTGGTAGCATCTAGATTCCACATCGTCACTCGCAGAAAATATGGCTTCCTTCCACATTTGCATTAAATTTAAACGAATACTGACTGAACTTTGACAAAATTTGGACCATAGAGTCATCCCACATCTCGTCGCATCGATGTCACGTGTCGAAACCCGTCATGAAGCACTTTGAAAGAGTCAAGATACTGGATTACTCGTATTTACTCACCACATTTCCTAGTTTAAAAAAAAAAGTTCACCTAGAAACATAATTTCTAAAAAGCTTAAAAAATTATTAATTGGTAATATTCTGGCTTTTCTTTGGGTATTTTAGTCTTTTTTGTCACGGTAATAAAAATGTCAAACAAACCCCATTTATTAATGATTACTAATTTTTTATACTTTTTAGAAATCTTGTTTTTCGCTCTATTTTTTTCCTAAACTGTACAAAAAAAAGTGTGTGTGTGTTCAGTGGGACTATGAATAAACGTTGAGCTGACGGTATGACTGGATGGACTGGACTGGACTGGACTGAACTGAACTGAACTGAACTGGAAGTAGAGTGTGAAAAAATTGAGTAAATATGGAGGTCCTTATATATGGTCTTGCATTATGACTCTATTATAGGTACAGTATATCTATAGAATGGAGTAGTTAGGGCTTGCTTGTTTCTTACGAACTATACGAGACATTTGGCGTTTCTTATGCGGATGTCAGCTGTTATGTCCACAACTTGAGATGGGGCGGAGGGTTAGCGTGGAGAAGTTTAGGAAAAGTTAAATTTAAAAAAATGAAGCTTCAGTATTTGGAATGTTAACATAAGTCGGTTAAAATTATCGTAGAAATGAACTTAACTTGCCATTTTCGGAGCTATTGAAGAATAGGGACCCCAGCCTTCTTTAGTTAGCTTTATAAGGCTAACTAACGAAAATATCATGACCTAACCTAACCAATCGTCAAGGGCGTACAGTTAACCTAACGATTGGTTAGGTTAGGTCGTGATATTTTCGTTAGTTAGCCTTATAAGCCTAACTAAAGAAGGCTGGGGTCCCTATTTTTCAATAGCTTCCCTTTTTCGAATAATTTTCGACCAAAAAAAAAGACTGGATACCATCTTATTTCATGAGCTGATTGACGGACTCTTCTCGCTGTCACATTCGTGCAGCAGACATTGTTGAAGAATTCATACAAGCAGATAATTTTAAAGCATCTTCATAGGAAATTAAATTGCGTTTTTTTTTTTTAAGTGTAAATTTTAGCATTTTAAACGTCTTATGCTTATAGTTATGTATTAATGTTGGGAAAATAGTTTTGTTGTATATCTGTATATAATATAGGTAAAACGTGGAGTTTTGGTTGCGGGTAAGCCGTGCACCGTGTATACCCCATAGGCTTATTCTTCCAGCTTTGTCATAGAGTGGGCCATGGACCTATAAACAAAGCCTACCTATATCTAGTCAGACCACGCTCATACAAAGTTTCTTACTCTTTTGGGAAATAGAGGAAAATCTAGTTTATAAATTTACAGAAAAAACAAAAAAACCATAGCCATAAAAAGTTTTGAACTTCACATTCACTGCCAGTGGGGTCAGAATTCATGAAACTGCACTCAATATATAAGTGGCTTGTGAACTTAATGTAAATGTTAAAGGTCTCACTGCTTTATTAAGAAATTGTTAAAAATCGTTTGTATGAAGTTATTTACATGTTATAGTACGAGTATGAACCGATTAGATACAGACAGGCTTTGCTACAAATCTCTGCTAGGACTAGGTTGTGATATTAAAATTTTAATCTTGATTTTTATATGCCTCGACTAGTACCAGACTTTTTAATTGTATGAAACAGTTAAGCCCTATCTTGGATACCCTTAACGCAGCTGTTGCTGTTAGGCTCTAAACTTAATTGAAGCCCAAGGTCCATAACAGCATTAATAGCATCTATGATATGATTATTTTAGGGTTAAGTTTGAACTAATATCATGCAAAGTATGTTTAACATGGAATTTTCAGCCAGTGAGAGCATAACATTTACTTTAAGATCACGAACCACTTAGATTTTAAATGCAGCTTTACAACATTGGACCCACTAGCTTTGAATGTGAAGCTAAAACATTTTGCTGGGTGTGATTAGAAAGGTTATCGCAACTAGGCTATGTTGTAGATCTAAATCTATTGACCGACTGGCTTTTCCTAGATTTCGCAAAACTAATTTCATTGGAGCGTAGTCTGAAGGTAGGCTTCGCTAATATTTGGAAAATAAGACAAGTAGGCATAACATAGAAGACAGTTAGTAACCTGGAGCAGCAGGTTGGAAAGGTTTATTGCCGTATTTGTCTGTACTCATATACAGCGTTAAGAAGTTGAATCATGGTTTAATCACACTAATGTAATTACCAAATCTTCTCGTCTCATTCGTGAGCTGTCGTACTAAAATGAATATACGATAATCTACAACTTACCTATACTTTTTACAATTACGATACTCTACAATACTTTTTTCTCGGAAAGTAATAAGAATTTTTATTCTTTTTCACTCTAATCTTGTGTTATAAGTGTAAGAAGCACATTATGTAAGAAATCCTGGCCCTAATCTGAAATTACAAGCCGTACCAAACGCACGTTTACCCACCCGGCTTCTAAATTAACACTGTTGAATGGGATTTGTAAAATTGTAATCTGTAAAGCTCATTTGTAATTTGTAAAGCTCACATGGGAGGGCGCAGCGAGTCAATTTTTGTATGAGCGTTTATGAATGAAGTGAACTTTTATGATAAGACTTGGTAATTATATTACATTATGGTTGACTATCGCGTCTCCATGAACAGTAATATAGTTATGGATAGATATAATCTCAAGACCGAATATTTACTTCATACAAAAGATTGTAGTTTTTCTAGATTTTCAAGTTAACAAAACGGATTGACCCGTAATGCTTATTACGCGTAAATGCCGCAATAACGCACTACCCTCTATACCACACTAAATCATGCAAATGGATAGTCAAATTCTCCTATATGATCACGTCTTAATTTGAAAGGGTCCTTCAATCTATCTGCATTCAAAGGTATAATTTAGACGTGATGGACAATTTTCCATAAATTCTTTGCATTTGACCTCTCGCTTCTTAATGATATTGTCTGTGATGGAAATGTATTTTTTTGGTATTTTTTTCATAATGTATTCTGTTACTGTCTTTTAAACACGAACTGAACTGGAAAACAGACTCAAACGTATTTTACAGAAACGATTAAACTACGCATGCGTAATCTTGTGGAAAGAAATAAACCGCGCATACGCAAGCCGAATTATAATTTTTTTTTTTTTTTAGGTGATTGCAAAAAATATGATTAAAAAAAAAGCAGAGGGGGTCGGACTGGGGATACGCAGTATTGAATTAGTGAACTGTTAACGCGCGCACTCAAAAGAAATCCTGTGTGATTTGTATTAGCACCCATTTTATGCAGGAAGGAGGGGCCAAAAGCGAATGCCCACACGAAACGCCCACCCGTCATAGAAGAAGAAGAAGAGAGCCTAAATCAAGACCCAAAGACACGCTACGTTTGAAAGACTGAAGGTCATAGATAGGAGGAAAGATGGACCGAGGAAGATTGTTCCAGAGTTGACCGGTTCAGTAGTTGAAAGATTGAGAATATCGATTAACTCTTGTATTAGAGAATTGGAAATTAGTCTTTTAATGCGTGCTCTTTTTAAAGGAGGAAGCATGCAGTTAGAGAGTTCAGGAGAGCAGTGTCCGTTATAATAGCGATAGTAAAGAGAGAGAGGCAACATTGCGACGAAGAGAGGGGGTTGAAGACAGTCAGTAAGAGGCGGAGAATTGATGGGACGAAAAGCCTTTGAGCCATCCAACACGTGAGAAGCATAATCCATAATGTGGGTGAAGAAACTGCGGAGCTGGTACAGTACACCTAACTCTTGGAAGCCGTTTTAGAGAGTATGTGATTTTTCCAGGAAAGATCACGAGAAAAGGAAACTTCAAGAATGTTAAGAGCAGAGGAAGGATTGAGTTGTGTTGTTGTTGAAGGTAACGGGATAGTCGTGTGGAAGATTGTGACGGGTAGACAGATGAAGGAACTGAGTTTTTGAGGTATTGAAAGCCAAGGCTTTCTCTGCCCCAATCAGAGATAGCAGAAAGATCAGAGGTCGGGTATCCCATAGTCGTCCCACGCGAATCATGAAGTGACTGTTGAGAAGGATGCTTTCGGGAGCGGGTGAAGTGAAGAGTGGAATTATCGGCATAGAAGTGAATAGGACAGAAGGTGCGAATTAAAAGATCATTATTAATAAATAAAAGGAAAAGAGTGGGTGACACGGACAGAACGCTGAGGAACACCACTGTTAATAGCTTTAGAAGAATAGTGGCTATCTACAACCGCAGCTATAGATTGACCAGAAAGGAAATTAGAGATGAAGGCACAGATAGAAGGATAGAAACCGAAGCGGGGTAGTTTGGAAATTAAAGATTTGTGCCAGACTCTTTCAAAAGCTTTCGATATGTCTAGCCCAGTAGCGAAAGTTTCACCGAAATCCCGAAAGGAGGATGACCAAGAGTCAGAGATATGCAAGGAGATCGCCAGTCGAACGTCCCTTGCTGAACCCATACTAACGATCTGAAAGAAGATTGTGAGAAGAAAGGTGTTTAAGAATCTTCGTATTAAGGATAGATTTAAAAATTTTAGAAAGGCAAGAAACCAAAGCATTTGGACGATAGTTGAAGGGTTGAGAGCGGTCACCCTTCTTTGGGACGAACTGAATGAAAGTTAACCTCCAACAGGAAGGAAAAATACCAAATGAAAGACAAAGACGAAAAAGTTTGCCTCGGCAGGGGGTTAGCACAGTTCCTGAGAACAATAGGAGGAACACCATCAGGACCATACGCCTTCCTAGAGTTGAGCCCAGATAGGGCAAGAAAGCACATCTTTGGAAGAGATTCTAATTTCTGACATAATAAAGTCAGAGGGAGGAGGAGATGGAGGAACAGCACCAGAATCATCCAGCGTTGAGTCGGAGACGAAAGTTTGAGAGAAGAGTTCAGCTTTATCAGGAGAAGAGATGGATTATTAAAGGAGGGAAAGAAGAAGTAAAGTTGTTGGAGAGGTTCTCGACGAGGTGCCAAAAAGAGCGAGAAGAATTAAAATTAGAATAGGTTTTTACAGTTTTGTCTGATGAAGGAATTTTTGACGAGTCGAAGGACTGAGGGAACTGAGCTGTCGGAATGGAAAAGAGGAGGGAAAGAAGTAATAGTAAAGTTGTTGGAGAGGTTCTTGATTGCTAGAGCAACTTGCAGGAAGTAATTAAAAAAACGAATTTGTTTGAACGAACCTTATTTATTTCAAATATTAATATTATTTTTCAATACGCCAATTACAATATATATATATATATATATATATAATATATATATATATATATATATATATATATATATATATTTCAGTTCCTAATTACAAGTAATTACGAGATTTTTGCGGTTTCTGGTTGCAATTTGTTCTTAATTTATGCAAAATTCAAACATATGGTATTCCTGCCATGAGAAAAATTTAAATAAATGATCTCTTGAAATGATTGTGTGTGTATATATATATATATATATATTATATATATATATATTGCTAAGCATCGCTGACTGCGAATCTACCGGTGGACAGGCGAGGCGCAGCTCACGCAGCTGTTCAGCCTTCCTTTGGTTTAGTAGATGAATGAGTACCAGAAAAATTCTCCAAATGAAACGAGATGCTGCAAAGGGGTCGAGCACAGGTCGATCTTGAACATATGTTCTAAACCCACAAGTATATATATACATATATATAAATTATTCTAAACAGACGTTGATTATAAAGTTGATAAATCATATTAAGATTTATTTCGATAGTAAAGTTTATTTCATCAGTTTGAGTCATTAATTTCACTCTTGATTTACAGGTGATGTTATCAACCTTGATTAGACACGAAATCGTTGAAACAAAGATTATAGAGAAATATTTTGTTTGTAATATCACTTTCACCACTAATATTTGAAAAGTTTTGGTGTATCAGCGTAATTTCTATTTAATAATTTGTTTTAACCTTGACTCCAGCATTGTTTTAAAGATTTAAAATTCTTAATTAATCGGTTTATGGAAATCACTGTTGATGGAACGCTGATTAATCATCGTCCTCTACCTGCCAACTTTGCGTTAAATCAGCTTACATCGGATGAGGGGTTAATACCTGGATATAATCAGGATATATTGTTAAAAAATAATTACATTGATTTGTCAATTAGTGAAGAGTATATTTTTTTAAGCGTTTGTTTGAAAGTTTGTGATTATAACAAACTTTAATTAAAAGCCTTATAGACCAATTGTGTAAGAAGTTTTGGGTTGTTTAACTACCAACAGTCACGTGACTGAAGGGACCTAAAGCTTTACTGGAATCGGAATCATTTAAGATTCGTTACGTTGACTGAATGCCGAGGTCGGTCACCTATCCAACCAATCCAAACCCATTGTCGCTTAACTTCGCTGATTTAACGGGAAACGGGGTTGCGTCGTGGGCACGACGTAGTCCAGACGAATTATAAACAGATTTCTCGCGTCATCCATACCACGTACAACCGGCTGAATTCCGGCATCGTGTTTTCAAACATGAACCAACGCGTCCAACTCTGTTTGGAGGTGAGAGGACAAGAACACTTTCAACGATTGTTCTGACACTGGCAACTTTCATTTTAACATTTTCTCTTCTGCTTTACTTTTACGTTGTGGTTCATTATACAATTAGTTATTGTAATAGATGTAATAAAACTTGTAATTAATTGCGCAATTTCTTTTTAAGTGTTCTGTATATGTATATATTACAGGAATAACAAAGCGTCTCGGTAAATGTATGCATGTATGTATTCATGCACAGCTATGAGTCATACAACATACACACACGTTTTAACCTTTCCTTTCAGATGTTTCGTACCATGATTCGTCATTTCACGGAGGTCAGGCTTGTTGCCCCTCATATATATATATAATGTCCAGTCAATAAATTCGCGGAATCACCCTTAGGGTCTGTTTTTTTTTAATGAAACAATTCCCGGAATTTATTGACTGAACCTGGTATATATTAGCATAATTTTTTTTTCTGGGGTTAATTTTAATATTGTAAATTGTCAAGTCATTCTCCTTTTCATTCAGAATGAGATGATTTGGGCTGAGTGTGTCAATCTTTTTACCCTTTTGTTTACATAATTATGAGGCATTTTATAGCGAATTAGAACCCCGTGAAAGGTCAAAGGATAGCTCGGAAAACTCCGTTTGTTCACGGAGAAGGAAATTTCATGAAGCTTCGACCTTTTTTTTTTCCGTACAAATTGTGCGTGTCCATCCGTCTGTTTAATTAACTATCTATCTAAATTAACTATCTGTTTAAATCTATGTGTACGTACGTTGTACGGGAAGCAATAAGTAAAATCCAACGTCAAAATCGTTATTTTCGACTTGATTACAGTGTAATTTTTCTTCGTGTTTAGTGTTGGATTAGAGAGACGTCATGAAATCTGTTCAAATGTTTGTTTTACCTTTAATTGAAATGGTTTGTGTTAAGCGGAGAGGTCGAACGGGGATTTGGTCGCTGTCGATTTAGCGTCGTGTTTTTTTTTTTTTTTGCCGATATTCCGATGTCATTGGTTGCGCATGCGGCGTTTTATAGAGGTCAAAATAAGTCACCGGAGTTGTTTAACTCTTTCGCAACACCTTAAAGGTCATATGACGAAGGGGACCTACAGCTTTACGTGGGAACCATTACCCCATTAAAGAAAACCCATCAGAAATACTTTAACCGCTGAAATCTGAAATATGAACCGAGACTCGAGCCTACGATCTTCAGATTAGTGGATATTTGCGTGTACCAATTGGTTATACCACAGACGGGTGGGTTATAGAGCCGAAAAAATAGATAAATATATAAATAGCAGTACGCATCATAAGCTCAGATTACAAAGTCTTCATTTTTTTTTTTTTATGAAATAGTGGCGGTGTAGATATCATTTTATTTGCCACTCTCATTCTGTCTTGTCTGTCTATCTATTCAAATCATATTTAATTAAGACAAATCTTTTTAATACTCGTGTGACTGATTTTTTTTTTTTTTTCCTTTTTTACGATTTTTATATTATGAATCAAAAAGACATTATCGAATCTTTGAAAACATTGAATATTAACACAAACATCGTTGACTCAAATTTCTCACCAATTATTATCAGTAATTGTTTTTCACGGATCTCAAACATATGTTAAAGTTCACAACCTTGGAAATCTGTATATGAATCGCGAACGCTGAACTTTATAAGTAAGGGTTGTATATATATATATATGTATGTGTGTGTGTATATATATGTAGAGGGGGTAGGGGTATCCCATCTGTTTGGGCCCTTAGGGCCATGCCCCACCTTAAATTTTGTATATGTTAATGGACTATCTTTATATACTTAAATTATGTAAGCAAGGTTTTAGTGTGGTCCCACGGCCCCCACAGATTGAAAAAGAGGCAGGAATGCCACTGACGTGTGTGTGTGTATATAATGCTAACTAGTTAAACGTTATACTTTTGAAAAATGTTGACAAGTCATTATTTTAAGATGATCTATCTTTAAAATTATTCTCTTCATAAATTCTGCCGCTCGTGTCGTGTAGGTGTCTTTAAAAAAAAAAATATATATATATATATATAAAAATATATATATATAAAAAATATATTTAAATGAGATGACTTTTTTTAAACTTGCAAAAACAAACTAAATTTTCATTTTCTGGAGAAAAAATGTCAAAATTTTATATCTGAAAAATGCGTGTCCTTATATATATATATATATATAATATATATATATATATATATATATATATATATATATATATATATATATAATACATTTATTGGTCTTTAGTTTTATATTAAGAAATATCAAGTTATTACTTATTATCATGATGAAGTGGAGTCTTTCCATAAACTGTCATTAAATATTCATAAGATTCACATTTAAGCGAAGCTTAATGGGAAAAATATCTTTTTGAATATCTCAATATTCTTTTTCTCTCGTTTTTAATATATTTTGGCGTTAACCTTTCGCTTTTGGGGGTCTCCACCCAGAGAAGAATCCTATTTCAGCAGAAGTGCAACGTTGTACAGGCACACCTGGAGTTTCCTCTTTCAAAATCGATTCGCGTTTGATCGCGTTCATCCATTTTTGAGGTACATTTATAATTGTAAACCTATTGATTGTAGGTTTATAATTGTAAATATATATTGTGGGTTTACGAGATGAATGAGCTCGGTAGGATTAGTTTGACGTCTTAAATTATTATTGTTCTATATATGTCGTCTGTGGGAATCATGTTCTCATGACCGCTTTACTTCCTATATGTATCCTGGTGGGGGATATTTTGCTTATGCAAGTGCTGTTGCTCATTCGTTTATTTCCGTCTGTATGGTACCCTCGTTTGATTCAGGTATATATGAATTAAATGTCCATTGGCTCGAGTGCAGGGGATTAATACGTAAAAACTCTTCTGGCCGAGAAAGCGCAGTGTTTCCCTCGGGTGATGAAATATGCGTCAGGTTGTGATAACCTTTATCCTGTTGTAGCTTAGTGGTCAGCGTTTCTGATTCTGAGACAGAGGTCCCAGATTCGAATTGTGTATATATATATATATATTTTTTTTTTTTAAATTTGCTTAACAATAAATTGTAAATTCATAAAAATAAAACAAAAATATTGTGAAAAAATGGGGAAAATTATTATTACTATTATAAGTAATTATTATTATTATTATTACTTCTATAAGTTCGTTATAGAAGCGAACCGAACCTTCCTATACAAACGTATGTTTTGTGTATATAAGCCATTCGGTTAAGGCCCTTGAGTGTCCCTCCACAGAAAGTTTTGAAATCTTTTCATTTTTAAGATTTGTTTTTAAAGTTTTAGAATTCTTTTCTCCATTAAGAAGAAAGGCTTCTTACTTCCTCTTAATTTGACCATTTAGCTCGAGAGGTTGTCGTGTTAATCAGACTGGAATTAGCATTTTAAGTTCGGGATTTTCCTATTATTTTATTTTAAAGAGATTTTGACTGGTTTCTTTCGATCGCGCGCACTGATTTTAAGCGTAGTTGGTCTTCGTTAAAGATTTACAGCGAAGTTATAACGAAATTTTAGAGCCGTATACACACGAATTGGCTTCGAATACAACAACAACAACAACAACAACAACAGTAGTTTGGCTTGTATACACGCACGGAGACGGGAATAAATTTCGAAGCTAGATGCTTGTGTATACAAGGTCGTTCATTCAGCTTGTATAATAAAGTTGTTAAAATCTTATTCATAAAACATACATAGAGTTTTGATAACATTGTGGAGCAACTATTACTGTTAATAGCTTAGTTTGTTCTGTATACACTAAAATGTATATATATATATCCTAGATAAACTAAAATAATTTGTCCTGTTCCTAATAAAAGAACTTGTTCAACTAACTCGCTTCGCTAATTTTCTCAAAAGGGAAAAAATGGCTGATGCGCAGATTTTTCTGCAATATTCCCATCAAATTAAATAAAGTACAATATTATTGTTACACGAAAATATTCTTTTAATATTTTAGTGCACAGTTAATATATATTTTAACAGTGTAATAGTTTTGGGTCTTAAATTACAACGTGGAGCCAGATGAGAAATAATTAAATTTCTTTTGACATGTTGCCAACATGCGATACTTTACCTTTTGAGGTATTAGGCTTCTGTTGAATATTAACTAAATGAAGGCAAAAAATATAGACTAGGTCCACTAATAATTTATCTTAATTGTAATCAAGTCGTAAATTATTAATTCTGAAGGTTATAATTAAACTAAAGGAGACGTAAACAACACCTAGAAAATAGAAAAAATCTATCAAATTTACCAATTATTTATGTAAAGAAGACAAAAAAAAAAAAATACATATACACGATGACTTGCAACACCGCATCCTTTCGTTCAGCCTATACTGAACGTGAGCGAAAGTTACCAAAATGTTTCGGATGTATTGTAGTGTGGGTGGAGACAGGAGAATCGTGTAGACTGGAGCAGGTTCTAAAAAGTTTTAAGAGTTACCATTTGGTGGGGGGTAGGGGTTGTAGGTAAGGTGTAGTCTTGAAGGGAGGGGTTGTTGTAGGGGAAGGAGTAATGAGGTTGGTTGTGAGGTTGTTGAAGAGAGAGAGGTTCCATTATGGTTAAAAAAAAAGGTGGGAGAAAGATTCAGAATGTTTAAGAGTACGGCTAAATGAGGATGTGAGAATCTGGTGCCCTTTCTGACCCCACAGCCGGATGTTGAACACAGAGAGAGATTGTGTGTGTGTGTGTGTGTGTGTGTGTGTGTGTGTGTGTGTTTGTTTGTTTGTTTGTTTGTTTGTTTTTCACCTGTTCAATAATACAGTAATTGGTTATTAAGTAGCAAGTAAATTACTCCTAATTGACAGTTAATGTTTATTTCGATTGGTTACACACACACACACACACACGACTATTATAAAAACTGACCTTATTTTCTATTTATTAATTGTAGTTTCTCCGCATTTTTATTATATATAATATAATAATATAAAATTCGCTCTACATAATTTTTTTTAACCAAATATAGAACAAAAGATTTCCATACTTGTATATCGAATTTATTATTTAGATTTTGTCTCATTTTACATTAGAGGTTATTGTATGTTATGAAAATTATGGTAATAACCCGTTGGTTATACAACCTCTGCAACGTTTTTATTCCATTCTAACAAAGCAGAACTGATTCATTGTATGAAAAAAAGCGTTTCCAGAGTTCAAAATAATTTATATAAAGGCGTGATCCCCTTCTGCACGAAATATATCGAAAAAATCGTGCTAGGTCATCTTCACTCAGAAATGTATTCCGAGAATGGTTTTCTTTTTAAGGGGGGCGTGAATTTTTTTTTCTTGCGGGTGGAATGGGGCGTGTCCTTGGAGAAAGGGGCGTGGTCATAGCAACTGGGAAAAAAAGTCATTCACATTTTACAAGATATTGTTCTTTGTAGATTCCATTATAATGTATAGTCTTTATGATGTAATAAAAGTTTTTTTAGGACCGTAATTAAATGATTACATTTTAGGATGTACTGTAAATAGATTACAGAATTGTTATAATGAATATACCACTACGGACACTGTTTTATTTTTATTCGTTCACCTTTTTGTGCCATACTGCCATACTTTCAATACAGTTACAATCAAACTTTAGTTAAATTAATTTACAAAACCATTGAGAAAAATTACCACCGAAAAATGTAGGCTGACCAAAGAACAAAGTGGGCGGAGCCTAAACGTTTAGCGGGATGCCATTGAAAACCTCGACTGTAACCTTCCTGGAGTTCCTCCACTTAGACTATGTACTCTATGGAATGTGTTCCCATTGTAAATAAAATCGTCCGTTGATTTTATTTATCTTTTATCGCATCCATTTTCTTTGGTTTTTATCTCGCTATGCTGAGGAGGACGAACTATCGTACATTTCAATCGTTATTATTCGTTACTATACGTTCCTATATCTCTTTGTTCTTCCGTCTTTGGTCTTTTTTCATTTTAATTTACCCTCTTCACGCATTCCAGCCCGGAATAAAAATAGCTCCCCTTCTCCAGACATCTCTTGGTCGAGACATAACATATGGTTGGTTGATTTTGTTTATTTATTTAATTTTTTTTCTTTTAAAGACTAAGATGGTAAAGTTCGTCGAGGAGTAAGATTACCATACCATTAAAAGGAGCATCTCAATCGAGACAATTTTGGTTTTGGTTTTAGCTAAAAAAAAAAAAAAAAGCAAACCACGTAATGATAGTGTGAATAATACAGTATATAGGTGTCAGAAAATGCTGTCCTTTTTGCTTTTAACTACAAACCATATAAATTATATGGCAGTAATATTTATTTATTTTATTTATTTGGGGGGTGAGTTTGTTTTAGCCAGGTTATAAGATTGTTTTCCAGAAATATGCCAAGTCTCCCGCATTGGGAGGGAGACTCACGCAATCAGCTGGTTGTAATAGCAATATTACAACAAAAAATAACTACAATTTTCTCTGAAAGGCATCACCAGAATGCACCATATGATGTCTATTACAAAATTTTCCGGGGAGCATGCCTCCGGATCCTTCCTAGCTTGGCACGGTGCATTCCACTAAAATGTCCGCATTCACGATCTTCTTTCTAACTCTCCCTCAGAACTAAATTGTTCTTTCAAAGAAAACTGTAGTTCTGAGGTCCTCTCTAATTTTTGCAAAGTACTTTGCCATTACCTCAATATTTACTCGTACAAGATAGGTCGTATCTAGACTAGGTTTAAGTTGGTTTAATTTGATTTAGCTGAGAAATGAACTTCACTTTGAATTGGATAACCTCGATAGGCCCAAGTGGCTTCATGTTTTCCAAGTGTAATGTAATGTAAAGTCAAATAAAACCAATGTAGTGTGTGTGTGTGTGTGTAAACAAAACTTTAGTTTATAACACTTACAATTTATGACGTGCAGCTGCTTGGGTTCATGTAGTCAGCGGGAAGTTTTGTGATGACGAACATCAGTGCATTTTAATTTAATAATTGTAACTGGTGTTGGATGGACTCTTGAACGAAGTGGAAATGTAATAGAACAGAGTGTCATTAATCACCGATTTTTTAATTTGATTTTATATCAGTGTTTAAGAGTCCAGCAAAGCCTAAAGCTTCAAGGAAAAGACAAATTAAATAAAAAAAAAAAAAGCCCAATTGACGAGTGTTCATTGTATTATTGTATCGTAGCCAAATTTGTAATATTTTATAAGGAATTTAGTTTGAGGGATTTGCTCCATTGCTGCTTGTATAGTACTCTTTTTAGTACTTCTGTAGTAGTTATATATATATATTATATAACTACAGGGTGGCCATAAAGTCTGGAAACTATGTCGGTGATTCTCCGCCCATGGGTATACATTCTCTTACGAACAACTCGTATGCATGGGTATTAAGGGTGTCAATTTTGGGGGTGAAATGACTAAATTGAAAATCATGTGATTTGATAGCAATTTAATGTAATCATTTGGCATACAAAAATATCCTTGCTTCAAAAACAATAAAAAATAACTCCTACCTACATCAATTTTAATTAAAAAATTCCATTTTTCCATAAATTCGTAACAAAATAACAAATGTGCGCAAACATCCTATCAACATTTAAAGTGGCAATAAGATATCATTCAGAGCCTTTATTTGAAAGTAACCAATGCAGTCGTGTCCTTTTGGCTGCGGTTCCTTGACATCAGCATTCGGCTTGCTACTTGCGCTTTGATGTAGCATTCTCGCCTCTCGTGACTGTAAACTTGACTAGCTGCTTCTGTGACCATTTTCACACATCTCTCCACACTCTGAGTGTGAGAAGGCCACTTTGGCACTTGCATTGGGGCCTCTTTAAGTTGTGTTAAATCTTTGTTTGTTATACATGTTGTCAGTGGTGGCTCCAAAACTTCCGAACTCAAGTTAACTAATTCTGACAATTTCGTGGCATTGACGTTTATCGGAGGTACCTTCCTTGTCTGAACAGAGCAGTCTCCCAGCTGGTCATCATCTAGTGATGTTCCTCTAAGCTTTAGAATGATTTCCACAGCCTCAGTTCGCTCTTTGGTACATTGGCTGCAGAGTACGGTGGCCCACTTTTCAATTTTTTTTTAAAAGTATAGGTTATCGTAGTTTTTCCCATTATTTGGCACTATACTAGCACATTGGTACCATTTTTACAAAAATTGATCAATATTTAGGGGTCTCGCATCGACCTTGAAATTACGAGTTTTTTTTTTAAAATGCGTACTTTTTAACTTTTTACTGAATCAAGATAAATCATTAAGTAGGGATGTTTTCTGAATCCTCTTGATGAGAGAAGTCGTTTGGTGTGCCTTCCAATGTCATACGACTAACGGTTTAAAAGTTGTGCCTGTATACAGGTAATACCAATGTGCTAGTATAGTGCCAAATAATGGGAAAAACCACGATCACCTATACTTTTCAAAAAATCAGCAAATAGCAGACAAATAAGGAAGAAAGAAACAATAACTTAAACAATCACTTTTGCATTGTATTGACCACTATCACACGTCACTGGCTGCAACGTTGTCCCTCTGTGCTATGTCATCGTGGCGAGTGATGACTTCTTGAAGTCGCCGAGCTCTTTCCGGTTCTTTTCCACCACTTGCAGAAGATCCTGCAGCTGTGCCTCGTCCTTTGTGACCGTGTTCGCATAGTCTTGTATCAGTTGGACTCCTCTTTCAGCGACGTCATTGGTGACCTGGAGATTAGAGATCACATCCTTCAGACGACAAAAGTCCTCGTTCTCGTCCCACTTATCAGTTGGCAGGGTGAGCCACGAAGACCCATACATCTTCAGACCTGCAAATAAGAACCAGGAGGACTCGTCGATCAGGTCGGGGAGTAGCGTCATCTCGTCGACTGAGACGTTCTCGTATGTGAAGTCTTTGGGTACAGGGAGGTGGGACAGCTTCTCTGCCATCTGTTGCTTCACAGTGCCATCCACCTTGTTGCTGCATAGAGCGAAGATGACGGTCTGAGGCCTCAGATACCAGAAGTGCCGCCTCATCACTGCCAGTGACGCTTCTGCCACCTCGCGGTCCACTGCCCTATACCTCAGAAAACGCTGGTATAGTACCAGGTCATTCAACGGCGCATCAGCTGCTACAGGGGCCGCCAACCAAGCTGGTACGTACAGAAGAGCGATGAACACCACGATCCTGTGCAGTTTGTCGACCAGCTCGGCGTCGAGCTCCAGCTGCCTACTGAACATCAGCAGTTTTGTGTAGTAGATGACCTGAAACAGAATAGGCACCATTGTAAGTAAGACAGGTTTATTGTTACCAATTACTTTGTTTGCGTTATAATGAAATGTTTATCTTTGAATAACATTTAAACTTATCTCTAGATTATTTTTGTTTGAAAATACTAACTTTAGCCATCCATCTTGCGTGGTGGTAGGCTCCTGGGCGCATGAGGTGAATGCCACGGCGTGGTTGTGTCCCGAGTACCAGGAGCGTGATCTCTGCCACTTCCCGGTAATCGTCTCTGACGAAACCAGAAGCTGTGCTCAGGAAGCTGACCGCCGCGTCCCGGAGTTCTATTAGCCACGTACTCTCCGCCAGATTCTCGACCTGCAGCTTGCAGTAGGTCGAGAGATCGAGCTCGTCCCATCTTCAAAAATAATAAACAAGAAAATTGTGTGAGAAAACTCTGAAGTTCCGGTTTGGCTTGCTGTTTTATAAACTAGTGGAATATCATGTGTGTCCTAACTTTACCTTGCACAAAAAATGAACTAACCTTCTCTTCAACTGCTGAAACAAAGGATCAGTTGGTGCCGTAGTCCTTCCGAGCAGGGTGACGGCTACTGCCCCCACGATAAGCTCTAGGACGTGATGACGGCATCCCAGCTGGAGTAGCGGTCGCCCGAGCATGTTTTCCAGCCGGACAACTGCACCCTGCACCCTCCCCGTGTTGGTGGAAGTGGTGTCGAAGCAGAGTCCGATGACGCTCTCCTCACATCCCCAATCTTCGAGAGCATGTATGGTTGCCCGCGCCTGCGACAGTCCGGTGCCGTCAGCAACAGCTGGGACTGACAGCAACTTTCCTTCTGTGCAATGAGGAGCCCCGGAGATGAGAATTGCTTGGCGGTGCTCCGCCGTTCCAAGGAAGTTCTGAAACACATGCCATATATTTCAATTTCATGGTTGTAAAGTAACCTATTTTTGTTCACATTCAGTTCTCTTTTTAATTGACATTATGCTTCATGAATCTCATTACTAAATTGATAGCTATGAAAACTTAATCAACTGACCTTGACCATTTTGCCATCCCAGTGGACAACAGTGTGCCTCGGTGGCGTGAAGGAGTCCTTCACAGCCGTCGCCACTTCACGGCGATGTGACACTCTTCCCCGGCGAGCCGTTTCTTTCGAGATGCTGAACTGATTGAGGTCTGCTGGTGGATCCGCCGAACGTGTGATAGCAGCCACAATGCTTACTACCTATGTAGAGAATGGAAAGTGGAAAGGAAACTGTCAAGAATACATGTGGGTTACGGGACACTTTAAAACTGACGCTATCGATGAATACTATACACAATAGCACCTGACACCTGATTATTGGACATGCGGAAACGATCAGCCACTTCCATGACAGCAGGTGCATTAAGGATGCGGCGAGGAAGATTGACAGACACACTTGGCTCTTTCGGCAGGGGGAACGCTAGTTCTGTCTCCGACTCTCCTGACATGCCAGTATCATCATTCTCCATGGCCTCATCTCCGGTTTCGTATGCACACTTTGAGGTTTGCGGCTCCTGGCGAGGACGTTTTCTTCCTTCCTGTAGCTTTCTTTTTACAGCGAAAACTTTATCGTTCCCGCTCATCGTTGCCACCCGAGGACCACGTTGATCGAGGTAGAAGTCAATGTCTTCTTTCTTGTCCTTGTCGGACAGCAGTCGATTCTTCTTTATATCTTCGACAGCGTCAGATGCTCCGATATCCCACAGCTTGTCCACACTGTCCGAAAACTTCTGCCGTTTTCCTCCGGCGTCAGTTTCTCGTTTTCTGCTCTTTTGGAGTAAGTGCCACTCTTTCCACAATGCCTCTAGCTTCCGTTCGCAGTTGAGCTTTGTGATTGTTTTAATGCGGGCCATGTTCCAAAACTTTAAGACGTTGTTTACGGTTTCTTTGAATGCGTCTTTCCTGTTAGCAGTGTACTGGATAACACTGAAGAAGTATTGCAAAACCTGCCGTGTTGTTGGCAATTTGCTACCACTGATGGAGGACGACGGTTGGCCAACTAAAAAAATTTCCGAGGCCGATCTTAGAGAAGGTAGCGATGTTATTTTCGCCTTTCCTTTTGATGACTCTCTATTTGTAGCTTCAAGAGTTCTTCCAGTTATGGTTGCCATCGATTTGTCCATGACAAAGGATGAGGAACTCAGACAGAATTTCAAAATGTTATGATCTGCAAAAAAAGAAATAGGTTAGGTACCTGGCACAGGCATAGTGCATTTTCTAATTACCTATATACATTATACATTCCGCCCGGGTATGGTGACTCATTTTTTTGAAAAGTATAGGTGATCGTGGTTTTTCCCATTATTTGGCACTATACTAGCACATTGGTATTACCTGTATACAGGCACAACCTTTAAACCGTTAGTCGTATGACATTGGCAGGCACACCAAACGACTTCTCTCATTAAGAGGATTCAGAAAACATCCCTACTTAATGATTTATCTTGATTCAGTAAAAAGTTAAAAAGTACGCATTTTAAAAAAAAAACTAGTAATTTCAAGGTCGATGCGAGACCCCTAAATATTGATCAATTTTTGTAAAAATGGTACCAATGTGCTAGTATAGTGCCAAATAATGGGAAAAACCACGATCACCTATACTTTTAAAAAAAAATTGAAAAGTGGGCCACCCTACTGCAGAGTATTGCTTACAAAACTGCCTCTGGCCTAGCATACCAAGCGGACTTTCTCACCACAGGTAACACGATGTCCACCACTACTTTCCTTTGGGTTCTCAGTAGCTGTAATTGAAACAAGATGTGGTTGGGCCCCTCCATCCACATTGGATTAAGTTTTACATTGAACCAGTGAGGAAGATAAAACCCAATAATAAATTCAACAATCAACATCAAATTCTGTAGCATTTTGCCCTTCAGTGCATGTTTGGAAATCCAAATCCTGCAGAAATGAATCGCTGTAGTTAACCAACGACTGTGACTTACGGGTCCAATCTCCAAGAGAGCCAGATTTTGAGGAAACTCTCCTGATATGATTGCTTGAACAATACGATAAGCGTAAGATTGATCCGTGCTGAGGTCTTTGATAACTTCTTCAGGCAACTGGAAGGAGAGGGCCTACTTCAACCTTTGGAAATTTTGTATTTATTTCTAATTCCGTTGCTTCATCTAGCATGTTGCCAAGGTGGCCTGACCACTTGTTGTTGCTCTTTGTAGGACCATCAAGTTCCTGGATGAGACGACGAAGAGGTAGTTCCCCTGTGTGCAAATCACATACAATCCAAACAAGCCTTCTTCCAAGTTTTTTCTAAATGCGTCATAACACCGCCCTGCCATCCAGTGTTCACCGCAGTTGAGTCTCCACCAACGGCCTGCAGTGAACTGTCAAGTCTTCTTTCTTGAAGCCAACATATTATTTGATCAGCAATTGCCTCTGCATGTTTCTTGCCTTCTACTTCTGCTTGAGGAACAAAGTGAAACAAATAGCGGCCACCAGGTTCGGAACACACAGAGTAGTGTTCTTCTTTGATGAGACCGGGAAACTTTCTGTCCATTCCCTCTACCTCTAGAACTTTTGTCATCTCTTCTTCCATCAAACAAAAGACAAGAGAGACCTTCCTCCTTCAAATCTTTTTCATGCTGATCAGATATTTCCTTCATTATTTTTTCTTGTGCTTTTCTTATCTTATTATGATCTATCACTAAGGATGTATCCTCTCGGCTGATGAGGCCTGCATCTATCCAAGCGGCAGTGGCAATCTCTGCAGTCTCTCGTATGGTGGCGAATACTGGCAAGGGCAATGTTTGAGATGTCTTTAGTGTTGTATTTCATTCTCTTCGGCGAAGGTTCAGATGGCATTTTGGAGCTACCATCTGATGTTGCTTCTTTCTGTTCATCTGAAGAGCTTTCAAAGAAGTGAGAAACCTCTTCATAGAGCTCTTCATCTCTTTGGGTGGCTTCTTCACTCTTCTTTTTCTTCGTTTCTTCCCTCTCTCGGATTTTCTTTTTTCTTAGCAATAACAATCTGTTTTTTGGTTTCTGAATAATCTGCCGAACCAATCTGCATACTTCCTTGGCCTCCTGCCTTTGTTCTCTGCGCCTTTATGAAAGCCAGCTCCAAAACAGGGATCTTCTCACGAGGACAGCGACAATCAATGTGAGGGCAGTGGCGGGCCTACATTTTTGGGACCCTGAAGCTTGAACTGTTATGGGGGCCCCCAGGAAAACTTTGAAATTTGACCAATTACAGGGGCATTTTGAGGCCATATGAAATGGTTATTAGAGCATATTCTAAGGTAAATATTAAGTACTTCAACCCATTGGCTTATGATTCTATCACTAAAATAGCCTTATTTTAATAACAAACACTTAAAAAAACTCCATCGATTTTGTTGAAAAATTCACTCATTAAAAAAAAGTTGCTTCAGGGCCCCTCCTGGTTTAGGGGCCCTGAAGCTTAAGCTTCATTAGTTTCATAGTAGATCCGCCACTGTGTGAGGGTGAGGTTCTCTTCTGCATGAGGGAGAACAATTGGCTTCAGAACACAACTCTATGGGACACTGGCAGTTAAAAATGTCAAGAAGAGTATCAAGTGTGTGCAGAAATTTGTTTTCCTTTACCAAGTGATGTCTCAACTGCTTTGTGCCACAGCTTTGTTAATTTTAGTTCAATAGTTCTATACTGATTGAGTACAGGTGGTTTGAATAACACATTAGCTTTTTTCCACTGATGCAGAAGAGGGGGAATCATGTCCTTTATGAGCTCTTTCTCTGTGTAGTTCCTTCTATCCTTTGTATTTTGTTCACGAAGAGTAACCCTAGTCTCAGCATGTCTCGCACTGTTGGTAGTTCTGATACGGGAAGCTCCTTGCCTGTACCGACTAACAGGCTCAAGTGGCATGACGACTGACCTCTTGTCTTCAATTTGGCATCTTAGGAATATCTGAAAAGAAAGAAAAACATTTAAGTATTTTATATCATTACGATGTTTCAAAGTTTAGTCATTCGATGTTCTAAAATTCAATAAAAAAATATTTCATGTGATTACAACATAATTAGACAGAAGAATATGATAATAATAAATAATTGTAATAATCAATAATCCATACTTACAGTTAAACTGTAGCATTCGTCTAGTAGAATAACTATGAAGTAGGTACAAGAGCAATAACAGCAAAC
The DNA here is from genome assembly GCA_023014485.1 of Bathynomus jamesi. Lineage (NCBI taxonomy): Eukaryota > Metazoa > Arthropoda > Malacostraca > Isopoda > Cirolanidae > Bathynomus > Bathynomus jamesi. The sequence goes on along the minus strand of JAJOZX010003343.1, from coordinate 174,866 downwards.
CACCGTCTATGACATCTAAGAGGCAACTGAGGACTGAGAGTGAGGGACAGTTCTATTCATGTTGTGACTTGTACATTGTACAACTATATGACCTTGAAAACACTCCATATGCGATCAGTGGGATAATTCTGTGACAGATGAATAGTTAATCAATTTATGTCCAATTATTTAGTAAAAGAGTAAATTTCTGAAACTTTAAGGTAAAATTAATGTAGGTAAGGGTTATTTTATTTCATTTTGGTTGGCCAATTTCAAGTTTTGACATGAAAAGACACTATATTTTCACTACCAAAATTGATTTGAAAAAGTTGACAAAATTGACACACCCTAATGGGTATACGCAAGTTTCCTGAAAATTTACTATAATTTTAAGTTAAAGAAAATACTTACAAATGAAAAAAGTGGGCGGGGGAGGGTGGAGGGGGTGAAGGGACTATAAAGAAAGGAAAATTTGTTAACTCAAAAGTTGTTTCAATTAACCCGATCAAATACTACATTGGGGTGTGTATGTATATAGATATATGCCTCGGTGGTGTAGTGGTTAGCGTCGCTGACTACGAATCCATCGGCCCCGGGATCGAGACCCGGTGACGGCAGCCGGTGCACAGCAAAACCCAGCTGTTCATCCTTCCACACAATAAAAGAAAGTGATTGGTAGATAAATGGGTACCCTGGGTGGCCAAGTGGTTAAGACGCTGGGCTGCTGGTTGGGCGTGGTTCGGATTCCACGTTAAACTAGGTCTAAGGTGGAGTGAAAAGCCTTACCTTCGTCAGAATGAACAATTCGGGCGGGATAAAACCAAAGGTGTGTGTATATACATACATACATACACACACACACACACATACATATAGGGTTGCGGAAAAGTCGCGCATCACAGTAATTTTCAGTGTTGATTATAATATATTATTTTTTTTTCTTTTAGGTAGGGGATGGCTGCGAAATTAACAATAGACGAGAGGGTGAGCTTGGTTTTAATGTATGGAATACCAGGTACTACAAATCGATGAATCTCTACAGAATTTAAATTCTGTACCGACTCATCGATTTGCTGTACCTGGTATCAGTACAGAATTTTAATTCTGTACCGACTCATCGATTTGTTCTACCTGGTATTCATACATTGAAACCAAGCTCTCCCTCTCGTCTATTGTTAATTTCGCAGCCATCCCCTACCTAAAAGAAAAAAAAAATAATCAACACTGAAAATTCCTATGATGCGCGACTTTTGCGCCACCCTGTATATATAATATATCAGTCTAATATTTGAGGGTTAACGAGAAAATTAAAAGTTTAATGTAATTTTTTAGGGTATTAACCCTTTAATACCTAACTACGTACGCCGTACGATCTTCATTTTCACGCCGTCATTTGAATTGGCGTGAAAGAAACTCCGTCTGTGAGATATACATACGTTCCGCCCACGTATGTAGTAAAGAAAGGGTTGAATATTCACGTAATGTATTTGCATTACAGTTAATATTTTCATATAATAAACGCAAGAAAAAGTTTCGTAAAGACAACCAAACAAGAAGCTTAAATATTAAACAACCACTTTCAAATGGTTCATCCAACCATTCACTCATTAAGTGAAGTAATCCTTTTCATCTTCAAGGAAGTGAAGCCACAATGAAGATGGATTTATTAGAGCACAAACTTTCGCCCGATACTAAGGACTTCGTCAGGTGCGACTGATGATTGTTTGATGAGGTTATTAAGCCGTCGCCGCATTATCTAAAGTCATATGCCGGAGGGGACCTACTACTACTACTACTACTACTGCTTTACGTGAGATCCGAACCATCTAAGTGTCGCTATATAATCTGGAGGCGGAGGACGGTTCTCCATCAAACTACTTATTAGACCCATTGTCGTCTAACTTTGCTGATAGACGGGAAGTGGTGCTACGACATTGGGTACGACGTATACCAATATCTATCTATCTATCTATCTATCTATCCCCTTTTTCATTGTGGCTTCATTCCCATGAGTTTTTCTCCCTTACACGAATTTTTGGCAATAAACTTCGATAATTGGATCAACTGTTAAAGAATTTGGTTATTTGAAGCACGTTTTAAGAAGCAAAAGAATTTTCAACCGTGAAACCTTAATTAGAATTTTTGTCGTTGGTTCATTTCATTCATACGAATTTTATCACTTTAATAATTTTTCACTTTTTTTGTATTTTTTAATTAGGGAAGTTAACAATTACGTTCCGCCAATTAGTAACAATAATCAGAATTCTTAGATGATAATGTATTAAATTTAATTATATAACGTGTATGTATACGTAGAAACTAATTAAAAATAAATTAGAAATAATAATTTTAGTTTTGAATTATCGTTAATCGTAATAATTTTAGTGAGAAAAATATATTAACGTTATTGATAAGTCGTTCGATGCCATTTTTTTTTTTTTTTTATTTAAAATAGTTTGCCTTTAAGGTTTAAAGAAAATGGGAGTTAAGAGTCGTTCTTTAAGAGAGTAATTTAATGTTTTAAGAAAATGTAATGTGGGAAAGATGAAAACTCGAACGATATATATGAAAAAAGACTCAATTCAACGAAGCAAAACGGATTTGCTTCGTTTGTCACAAATAGTTCATCGAAATCCTTTTCAGTAAGTTTCGTTTTTTTTCTTATACTTTCGTTCAACTTCAACCACATTAACAACAGACTAGTAGAAAATAACCAGTTTAACGTTATTATAGCGAAGGAATAATAAAAAAAAAAGATTTAATTTCCACATTCCTGAAGTCGCCATAGTTTGTGTGTATTTCTGTTTTTTTATATACGATATTTCAATGGATTTTTATTCATTTTTAGTCACGAAAAAGGAGAAACAAAATCAGATCTGTGATCAATTCTATTGGTTTTGTTCTTTTATAGCAGATTAGGTAAAAACTAGTCATTACAACTCAAAATAGTTTATATGAGTTGGAAGTTAATTTTAAATTGGGTTTAAATTAAGAGAGACACAATTATTCACAAGTACTGAATTGATCATTAAAAAAAATGACTCGAGAAGCGTTACGAATGATCTCAAAAGGAGTTAGAATTGATCCAAAGTATCAAGATTGATCACAAGATATTGAAAATATATATTTTTTTAGTTAAATCTAAAAATGTATATAGTTTTGCCCCGAGCAAATTATATAATTTGATTCAATGAAGGATAGGTATGTATAGTAAAGTATTCATTTACAGTATATACCTATACTTATACAGGGCCTACTTATTTCTAGAAGTATATACAGTCGGTTACAAAAATCAGTTATACACTGGGCCACACCTATTATACCTTATGGCTCAGTGTATCTCAACTTTGATAAAGGTTATTATCTGTTTTTTTGAGATTTATTTCTATATACTGGAGTAGATGTGGACAACACAGGTTTATTTGAAACCTCTTGACGGCAACATGAATTGGAAGACTACTGCCAAATCTTAACTTCTGAAACATCAGTTGTTCTTTTTAACAATATTTTGATAGGATTTTAACAACTAATTTTTAAGATTTTAACTAATAATCGCGACTGTTTACGTAGTTTCAGCAAAATGTTTACAAGATTACAAATTTGAGTTGGACTGTTAGGCTTATAATTTCAAGTAGGGCCTATTTGTCCAACTAGAGTATAATTTTATTAGGAATTATTTGCTTCGAATCAAGTTTTTTCATTATTAAGTTAATTTAATAACTATTTGAAAGCGGGTTAAGATTTCATGAAAACGGGACGATATCCTAAGTTTATTTGATCTTTTCCAAATATATGAAATGTCAAACTAGCACAAGGACTGAAGTGGCGACTCTAAATCCTATTGAAATGGGAGAAAGCGAGACGAATGCCTTATCTGATAGTATTATTAACCTAATAAGGGCACTACTCCACCAGATATGAAACGCATATTTTAGCTTGAAAAGTGATGCACCAGGTCTGGTAAGTTTTTCTGCCAAATTTCTCAGTTTGGATGCGTGTCAAATAATTAATATGTTGTCTTGATCATTATAATTGGCTCGTATCCTATTTGCAGCATTCGGCAAATTATCTCTAGTGTCGGCGCAAAATGAGAATTTCTTGGGGCAAAATTTCGTAACTTTAATGGATTTTTCATTACACTCGGGTGCAATCTCGGTGCAGTGCGTTATTACCACGTTTCATTCTCGGTACAAACTATGGTGCCAGATTTTGCAGATCGTTTGGATATGCTTAATTTGGTGACTGCTGGAAGATAATTGTATTAATGTCATATGCATTTCCACTTGTTAATTCGTTTTTTTAGTAGTAACGATAAACGTGTGTGTGTGTGTGTGTGTGTGTAGGAAATATTTTTTGACTGTAGGTAGAAATTAATAATGAAATAAATAGTTAATTAAAGAATAGTTTGCACAACTCAAAATGAAATCTAAATAGTCTGTTTTTATAGGACTTCAATACCCTTTGCATCAAATCATGAGTAATAATTTTTTTTTTATCCTTTTCAAAATCAATCTATCAGAAAAAAAAAATACTGATCGATCGATCATGATCTTCTTTAAGTCCTCGACATTCACTTGAACTGAGAAGGATTGAGGAAGATAGATAATGTTGTCGGGAAAGGTGAAAAAAAAAGTGTTTTCTTTACCCTGACATTAATCGCGTTGAAATGCAAATGACTGACAGACATTGTATGGATGCCTTTCCTTTAGGTTTAGTTAGGTTTAGGTTTTTGATCAGATTAGACTAGGTTAAGTTAAGAGAGGGTATATCGAAGTGACTTGTTAACGATGTGTGGGTATCGTTCCGAAACATCCGGAGATAGATGTATGTTACATCAGGGAAATTCATTTGTCGAATGTGTGAACAACAAGCTTTTTAAGCTTGTTATAAATTGTGTACAAAATATTTTCCACCGGAAAATTCTTAAATGGTTGTGTGTGTGTAGTCGCTAAGAAATTTCCTAAAATATGCAAAGAATACTCGACCGAAAGTGTTCACGCCCTGTTTCTGAATTCTTGATCAGACCACGTTTAATTGAATAATAAAAATAGTTTGTCACGATAAAAAACATAATTTAATGGGGGTACTTAAAAATTAGAATAAATACAGTTTGTCCTGAATGAATACCGCATTAAATTGTTCCTCTTTTGTACTTAAAGAAAAAAGTATGTATGGAATTAATGGTAGAAACTGAAAAAAAAAAATCCCGTTTTATTTTAATTGGCCAGATTAAGAGACCCCCTTTTTCTTAACGACAGTTTAAAATTTATTCCTAAAAGCATTTCTCTACGTTTGATGGGGAATAATTTCTCTTGTATACATACAGACATACAAAAAATAGAATTCAAATTAAAATAGTCTTTATACACACACACACACACACACACATACATAAAGAGTAGCCATTAATACACCTTGGTGGTGTAGTGCTTAGCGTCGCTGACTACGAATCCATCGGCCCCGGGATCGAGAAGCCGGTGACGGCAGGCAGCGCGCAGCAAAACTCAGATATTCATCCCTCCACACAATAAAGAAAGTGGTTGGTAGATAAATAGATACCCTGGGTAGCCTAGTGGTTAAGACGCTGGGCTGTTGGTGTGACGCGGTTCGAATTCCACGTTAAACTGTAGGGAGCTATTGAAGAATAGGGACCCCATCCTTCTTTAATTAGCTTTATAAGGCTAACTAACGAAAATATCATGACCTAACCTAACCAATCGTCAAGGGCGTACAGTTAACCTAACGATTGGTTAGGTTAGGTCGTGATATTTTCGTTAGTTAGCCTTATAAGCCTAACTAAAGAAGGCTGGGGTCCCTATTCGGAGCTATTGAAGAATAGGGACCCCAGCCTTCTTTAGTTAGCTTTATAAGGCTAACTAACGAAAATATCATGACCTAACCTAACCATTCGTCAAGGGCGTACAGTTAACCTAACGATTGGTTAGGTTTAGGTCGTGATATTTTCGTTAGTTAGCCTTATAAGCCTAACTAAAGAAGGCTGGGGTCCCTATTCGGAGCTATTGAAGAATAGGGACCCCAGCCTTCTTAGTTAGCTTTATAAGGCTAACTAACGAAAATATCATGACCTAACCTAATCAATCGTCAAGGGCTACAGTTAACCTAACGATTGGTTAGGTTAGGTCGTGATATTTTCGTTAGTTAGCCTTATAAGCCTAGCTAAAGAAGGCTGGGGTCCCTATTCTTCAATAGTTCCCCCTATTCTTCAATAGCTCCAACTGTAGGTCCAAGGTGGAGTGACAAGCTTGACCTTCGTCAGAATGAACAATTCAGGCGGAAGCAAACCAAGAGTGAGTGTGTGTGTGTGTATATATATATATATATATATATATATATAATGCAAATGGGAGATTGGTTTTGCATCATTTCGTTTCACGTGTTTAAGCGTGAAATTCATCCCATATATATATATATATATATATATATATAATATATATATATATATATTATATATATAATAGTTTCAAATCTTTACAACTTAAAATAAAAAACTACGTGTAGGTTATCCCCCCCACCCCCCAACCAATTTTGATAGAATTTTTTGTTAAAACTAACGAAAATATCACGACTTAACCTAACCAATTATTATCAAGGGCGTACAGTTGATCTATTAGTAAATAGTAAATACTATTCCAGAAACAAACAATGTTATAATTAATAATAGATCATCTGTACGCCCTTGATAATTGGTTAGGTTAAGTCGTGATATTTTCGTTAGTTTTAACAAAAATATTCTGTCAAAATTGGTGTGTGGGGGGGGGGGAAAACCTACAAGTACCTAAAAACTTTTTAAACTTAAAAATTTCACCCTAAATAAAGTCTTTTAATTTTTAACTCTTAATATATTTCGCATGTAAACTTTCTAGCCTCGAATCAACGATGCAAATAATTTTTGCACCGTTTTTTAACGGTAGCATTAAGTTGCGTGGGTATAACTCCGGAATAAGATTAAATTCTTTGTGTATATATAAGTGGTCTATTTTCCTACGAGGGCTATTTAGAATTCAGCCTTTAGAACTAGTGTAGATAATTAAGGTGCCCAGAATTCAATTAATTCTGAGAAGTATTCGTGGGACAGAATTTTAATTTTGAAAGACATTAGTACGTTTTTAGTCGTGTTTTCTCTCTCTCTCTCTCTCTCGTGTTCATTACGACTGATGAACATTCTCTCGCTGGCTTTGAACTGTGCTAAGATTCTCATGCGTGGGAAAAAAAGAAACTTCTCGTGCGAAGTTTTTGTACAAAGCAAAACTGGAATGAATGATTAGTCTTAATTATTTCATCAGCATTGCCAACCGTATATTAACATATATTTTACAATTAATATCACGTAAAATATAAGTTTACTTCAAGTGTTACCAACCAGCCTTGAAAAATAGCGAAAATAGGTTGTTTACTCGCGCAGTTGAGCATATTTATTTTTTAATTTAGGATCGAGTCTAAATGTCGGTATTTTTTAGAATTGAATTCGTCCCTTCCTTTAACCAATCAATTTCGCCATTGAAATGGAGAAGAGCAACAAACTCATTTATTACTTCTAATATATTGATATTGAAGAGAGTGACCGCATTATTTGGTAATGTTATAAAACTTTCCTAGATTAAGGATGCTGCTTGGCATCAAGATGGCGCCAGATACCGCACGCCGATGATCACCTGTTTAATCCGCGCAATGAACTAGAACTCTGACGTAGTTCATGAAACGTTAAATCATCGCCGCTTGCGGAGGTGTGAATCTCGTACATGAACGTTCATTCTGAACGTGTATGTATGAATGTGTATTTATACACACATTTACATACGTGTAGATGAGAGAGAGTCTAATTCTGTTACTGTGGTATTTATTTTAAACTGTAAAACTTGTTGAAACTAACAGTATTACGCATGATTAGAGTAGGGTAAATAACGTATCTTGTAGTTTTAATGCATTTAGATAACAGTTTACTTTTAGTGTTGCTGCTGCTGCTGCTTCAAAAGATCTCGTACATCAAATACGAGTATACGAGTATACCGTATATACATTTTATTTGGAGAAAGGTTGAGTCACTGATGGGTTATTCCTTATGACCTAGAAAATCATTAATTTAGTGTTTCACATCAGTTTAGCGTATAGCCTATAAGAATATAAACGCAAACTTAATAAATCGGTCGATAAAGGGAATTGGAATAGTCAGCAGGTCTGTACATCATCAAAATTTAGCGAAAAAGTTCGTAGAAAAAAAAATTTCTCCATCCCCATAAAAATTGTGGTACAAAAGCGTTTGGTGCACTTTAGGTCGTTCCCATAAATTTTATATATATATATATATATATAATTAAAAAATTAGTACTGTACTTTATTTTTGCAAGTGGGGAGTAGGCTATAAATATTTTTACTTTATATTCAGTGCAAACATCTGGCAATGAGTCTTGCATCTGTATGTCTATATATTTGTATTTGAAAACACCTGCATTCTGTCCACATCCACAAGATTAGTTCACCTTTGTACCTACCTATATATGTATGTATGTGTATATATATATGTATGTATGTGTATATATATATATATATATGTATGTATGTGTATATATATATATATATATGTATGTATGTGTATATATATATATGTATGTGTGTATATATATATGTATGTATGTGTTTATATATATGTATGTATGTGTGTGTATATATATGTATGTATGTGTGTATATATATATATGTATGTGTGTATATATATATGTTGTATGTGTGTATTATATATATATATATATATATATATATATATTATATATATATATATATATATATTTTGATGTACAATCGTTTTACAAAAAAATTTTGTGGTGAAATTCCATGTTTCTTATTAATAAATATTGAGAAACACGGAATTTGACGACCAAACTTTCTGATTTGACTGTATATTTTCATTCTAACTCGACCCTGGCTGTAAACAAGGTGTCCTCCCATCCGTGTTTGTGGTAAACCTTGCCCTGACACACATCGAAGGAGCGAGAGGGGAGGGCGAGTGTTTCCCAGGAAGATGCAACCAGGATGGAGGTGGACACGGAATCCTTATAAGAACAAACCTCTTCTCTCGCTTTGAAGAGATGCCAGTACCGTTAGAAAAATTAAGTGTGTATCTTGAATTGCAGTCTCTCTCTCTCTCCTCTCTCTCTCTCTCTCTCTCTCTCTCGTTACAGACCATTGGGCGTTCTCAAATGATACCCCGTTGGTAAAGACTGGAACCTTGATGGGAATTCTCGAGAGTCAGTACTCCGAATAGTTAATTAAGTATGAAGAATGGCTACTCTTTAAGTACGTAGTGTTTATTTGAGATAGGAGCAGTAATTTCCCTTAATATGTACTGTAAATGTAGTAGGGGACGCTGGTCTGATCTGGTTACAGAGCAGTGGGTGTCGTCATTGTGAGAACGCTCGGGAGTCGAGACCTCCGAATAATTCTACAAAGGGGGATTATAAGGGGAGTTGGTTGGGGTTGAATTGGGGGTATTGATGTTCCCTTTCGATCGTAAATGAAGTAGAAGACGCCGCTCGGGTCTGGTTTCAGTGTACTGGGACTTCTCAGATGATATCCCAATGGTATAGAAGGGAAATTTGATGGGATCTCTCGGGAGCCAAAACCTCCGAATAAATTTTTTTAATTTTAGGGATGCTACTTGGGTTTACAATGTAGGAATGTCAGTACTTTTTAGGTAAATCGAAGAATATTTAATTTACAGTAGCTAGCTAGAAAGTTTTATAGTTTTATATAGAAGTAGCGATGTTCCCTTTTGCAATAAATGTAGGAGGAGGTGCTGGCTGGCTCTGGTTTCAGAGCGCTGGTAATTCTCAGATGATGGGAATCTCGATGAAATCTCTCGGGAGTGGAAACCTCTGAATAGTCACGCTCATCTTCAGGGAAGCTACTTAGATTGGAACCTTAGTTTTAAATATTGTACATAAAAATTTCGCAAGAAAAAAAAAAAATGTATGTTATGAATTATTATTCCTCATTATGTATAGGGAACTCTTAAATTGTAGGTTTGGCCAGCTGGAGGTATCTTCTGGACGAATGCTCCTTTACTGAGGTAATTCCTATGCGAAAGACTCTCTATAAATTACTCTATGATAAATCTTCGGTACGGTGGCTTTGGCAGGCTATGGAGAAGTGATGCAACGACGAAATTATGACTTTTTGCACTTAATAAATAGATAAAAAAATTCTTTAATAAAGTGCATGGTGTAGATTAGACTAAATAGTTTAATATTCATGCTATCCCTTATTTTCCGCTGTCTTCTGATGCGTAACTGAGTAAACGAGATAAGTGTACGCATGGTGTGAATGAACTCTGAAAAACTCTTTATATACTTTTCCCTAATTTCTTATAAGTCTTCTTTTACCCCTTTTTTCTCTCAGCTGTTCTATACTTTACTGTTAACTACTATTCGTGTGCGAAAGCTTTACACGTCTATAAGTGTAAGTATGACGCGAGATTTTATTTTTTTCATTGTTGTTTTTAACACTTTGCTTCCTTTTTGGGCTATCCTAGAGTAGATCTTAGCTATCCTAGAGTAGATCTTAGGGTCACTGTTAGCCTGTAAAACACACACACACCACACACACACACACACACACTGTCATTAGAAAAATGCATGGGAAGTTTTTTATATGCTTGTGGCCAAAATTTTAAAGTTATTACGCATGACTCAGAGTTAGGGTATATGATTCATTTTTCATCTAGGACTTTATTATTAAGAAATATATCTACACATTCTGGATACATCTGAAATTTCGTTACCAGTGAATATGCATACCCATTTAGGGGGCTATGTCATGTCCATATATTGCAAAACTGCTCCCCTTTAAATCGGCAGATTGAGCGACGCTGGATCTGGACGGGTAACTGACCGTCCTCAGCGCTCGGCTAATGTAATGATCTTTATATGGTTCGGATTCTACGTCAAGCTGTAGGTCCACTGTCCTCTGAACGAAGGCTATATCACGCAATTAAAACAGTTTAGGGTTGGGGAGACAATAATTATATGTAAATACACACTAACTACATTCAAAACACGCTTTCATTGTATTCATAAATGTATACTATACACCCAACAATGTTGTTACCTATTATTAATATAAAATGGGGTTCATTTTAGTACATAGGGACAAATTTGTGTATATACTAATTAAAATTCTTTTAGTGATAGTCATAAATAGTAAAGATTACACACACACACACACACACACACACATACACATTGTTGATATGAATATTACAGTATTTTGTGAGGTTGTCAAAAGAATGACATTTTTATCAGATTTTTTAAGTTAAATTTTAATTCTTTATATTTATTATGACCTTATATACGTGCATATTTATTATTTTTTTTTTAAATTTTGAAATTTCTCTTTAATTTAAAAAAAAAATATTAATCTTTTAATATAAAAAGTTTTTTATTTCTTGTTTTTTTTAGGACGAATTCTTGTATTTTTTGCCTACTTTTGGAGATTTTATTTAAAGGTAAGGAAATGATGGTTTTATTTTTTAAGCTTTTTAAGTACGTTTTTATGAATTTATAGATAAATTTTAGTTTTTTAATGTTTTTTTTTTTGTATGGACGGGTTTTTTTTAAATATTTTTTTTTACTCTATTTAGAAAGCATATCATTGTCATCAAAATGATCATTATGATGATGATTAATAATTAGAATGAGGATTAATAATGATGATGATGATATTTGGGGGTTGTTTACCTTGCTTTGTAACGGTAAAGGTTATGTATGTGACGGACCTTTACGCGAGTTCCGAACTATCTACGGGTTGCTACATCATCTGAACACCGAGAACACCCCCCCCCCTTCCCCCAACCCAACTACTAAATAGAACGAACGTCGCTTAACCTCGCTGATCTAACGGAAAGCGGTGAAACTACGTGGCTCCGACTCCGACGTAGCCCTTATAAAAAAAGTACGTTATTAAGTCTGAGAGAGAACGGACCCTATAATGACACTGTGAACTATTAAAAAAAATATATATCTATTCCAGGGGCATAATCATAATTTATACCCTCGCTAATAATATTTTAAAAGTAATATTTTTTGCCCACGTATTTGCCACTTGGGCATCATTATAATTTAGCGAGTTATGCCATGAGCTTCCTTTATCAAGTTTTCTAAACTTAGCTCCTGACGAAGTTATAAGACACTCGATTTCTCGGGAATCTTATAAGTGGACATGCTCATATGCTGTTGTGATTGATTTCGTAGAGCGAAAAAGTCTATTTGCGTTTCACTGGGTAACAGAAATGAAATTGGGCCTTAGGGATAACTTTTATTAGGTTGAAAATTGCGTCGTAAATATGGTTACGAGGGTTCATGTAATAACATGTCGAAATGGGGTGACCTGTGATTACCCAAGTGCCAAAAACGATAGTTTAAAATGTTTCTATCGATTTTTGTCCGTAAATAACTTGTAAATACGGTCGATACTGGGTTGAAGGCTGGTATGGAGCTATCACGAGGGTTGTTTTTAGATGTATTTCTGGTGTGTGTGTGTGTGTGTGTGTGTGTGTGTGTACGGACAGATTCGTGAACTACAGCAAGTAAGAAAGCACACTCTAGATTTACTGCCTATTTTTGGAAAAAATTTCACCAGATAAGCAATTTAGCTAAGAATAAAGTAGCAAATTTTAGTAATAGTAAAAAAATTAAATTCTTCAGTTGCTTTTTAACAATTTACATCTGATTCTTATGTCACTTTTGTTATGAAGTTTGTATACTTGTATATTACATCAAATTATAATTATGAAACTACTTGACAAGGAGTTGCAAGTCTAATTCGAAACGGTGGTGGTGATGTAAAGGAATAATTGCAGATACAAAAAGGACTTGTGTTTCTGTGAGCACCCAACCATGTCTAAATACGACTACAATAATAATCACTGTCAATTCGGTGACAGTTGTAGATTCTACCCCCCCCCCCCCCCCCCCCCCCCCGACCATTGCAAGAATTGCGCAATACATTGGAACTGCAAATAAGGTAGCAAGTGCTACTGTATTAGCATCACTTCCAACAAACTATAATGACAATAGTAAAATGATGAGAAACCTGAGTGGAAACTGCGAAGCAAATTTTTGTCGACATCGCCAACGCAATACGGCTCAGTCTCGCACAACACACGCAGTCTACACAGTTGAAAACCTCTAGGCTGAACCGTTATCAGGCAAGAAAATAACAGAACGGGTAAACGAAAATAAATCTTTTCCAGACGAACAGGGCGACGAAACGTGCGGCACTAAAGGATAACGAATTTGGAATGTACTACAAGGGGTAAAGCAAAACTGAAAATATAAATATGGTTTTAGCAAATATTTAAGGGCTAAAACCGAACCATTCGCTAAACAAAGTTTCATTCCTAAAAGGATTTATGGATGAAATGAGGACCGACATCGCGTGCCTCATAGAAACACATCTTGAGGACTGCCAAAAAGGAGAATGTGAAAATTGCGAGTATTGTACAGCATAGATAAAAAAAGTACAAATTGATGGTTATCATACTAAGAGTGGACAGAACAGAAAGAGGAAAAAGGTGGCTGTCCTGTATACATACACGAGTAAGAAGTAAATAAAACGATTACATGTACTTTTGTAAACTAAACGTCGTATTAATATTATTTACGGACCTCCGAACATTCCAACTTCAAAATTCTCTGATGCCATTACTGATATCAAAACCTTATAAAGTTCTTAAACTTCTCGATCCCTGATATAATATTCTGCGGAGACTTTAACTTTCCATTTATAAACTAAAAGGGATAGGAATATATATATATATATATATATATATATATATATATATATATATAAAATATATATAAAATCAGGGTGTGCTAGGTGTGCGGCGCACACTCACGAAAGTTGTAAAATAATAATTTAAAAAATTACGGTAATAAATAATATTAAATCTTTTATACTAAATAATATTTAATAAAAATAAAAGGTCATGATAATTTTGCATGTATTAATATACAGTATTAACCTTCATTGTTGCTTCTAGTACTTTCTGTTCGCTACTCATATCTGCGGGCGGTCGAGCTGAACCTTTCTCGCACACTTTAGGGAGCAGGGATAGAAGTGAGGACAGGCGGGAGATGAAAGGGAGTGTTAGGGAATAGTGGGGGTTATTATAATGTCGAGCGGAGCGACAGTAGAACACAGCTTGCTGTTTGGTGTGGATATATCGTAGTGTCGTTCGATAATATAGGCTATATAACCTACTTTTGTTACTTATGCGCCGCAGAAAGAGAATCGGATTTGCATGATTCGTTCATTTTTAACGAATCACTATTGTTTGTATGTTTAACTTTCTAATTCTTAATATGCATTTCTACACTAGTTTTCTTTCTATCTCGCATATATATATACACACTGCCATTTAAAAGCATGCCATTTATTATATATAACTTAAATTTTAGGCTTTAGGTACCTTGTTATAATGTTCAGCACATCCTGTTTTGTTAACCACCCTACGCCACTGATATATATATATATATATATATATATATATATATATATATATATATATATATGAAAAATTATTTCACGAAAGTGACACGTGAAAAATATTTATGATGAATAAACCACGAAGGGAAAAGAAACACAAAGGGTGCTCAAGCGCTTTCGTCTAATGACATCCTCAGGAACACTCAGTGTTCCTGAGGATGTCATTAGACGAAAGCGCTTGAGCACCCCTTTGTGTTTCTTTTCCCTTCGTGGTTTTATTCATCATATATATATATATATATATATATATATATATATATATATATATATAAAATGATTAATAATAATAATTACAAACCAGTCAAAGGGGGGCACAAGAGGACCAGGCACAAGCATAAATGCTGACGTCTTTAAAAAATGAATTTGTTAACTATAAATAACAGGAAACGCTAGAAAAAATAACTGCTTAGATCTGATATTCACAATTGATGACAATAAAAAACCTCATCGATTATATCTGGCAATAACATTACTAAATTATCAACTAATATGACAGCCTTAAAAGAAAATACGGATCAACTGAAGAAAACTCACCTCGAAAACACCAGCTGAAGAAAGCGCACCTCAAATTTACCCAACTGAAGAAAACGCACCTTAAATGGATAAACAGTAGGAAAAGGTTTCGGGTAGAAAACTTTCAGAATTTATATTTTTATTTTTACAGGCAGGTTGGCTTAATAATTTATTTGATAAAAATTATTTCTAAAAATTTTTAAAATAAAAAATGTCTAAAAATTACTAAAAGCATAATTATGAAATCTATCACGCCAAATAAATTCGGGTAAATATGAATTGAACATGTTTCTTCGACATCCATGTAACCTATAGTAACCGTTATTACATTATCATTTGTATAATTTAGGTCTCGGGGGTACGGGGGCGGAGCCCCCGTAAAGATCACGCATCACAAATTGATCGGTCCTAATGTCATTTTCGTTTAAACTAACGAAAATATCATGATTTAACAACCAATCATCAAGGGCGTACAGTAGGTCTTAGTTTGACTATTAATCCCTGCCGGGGGCATTGACGTCAGCATTGACGTCAGCGGCGGCGGCCAATTTTCTGAAATTACCCCAACTGGAGAAAGCGCACCTCCGTTTTTGCCAACTGAAGAAAACGCACCTTTCAGTCACATCAGGTGCGTTTTCTTCAGTTGATCCGAAAATACATACCAAAGAAAGAAGCAAATTTGAGATTTTTAACCTAAGCCTATAAATTGGGAAGAAATCGGATCAAATAGACTGGAAAGCAGGTTGCATTGTTAAAAACAACTGAAGAGATGCTAATAATCTTAGAAGAAATGATGCTGGAAGTTTTAGGAATATGTTCCAATAAAGCAGGAGAAAAGAGAGGGGAACTATTTCGAGAGACAAAGGCGAACAATACTACGCAAAAGAGAGAGAGTAGCAACAAAATAATAAACTGCATGGAAAAAAATGAAAAAATTGATACAAGAAAAGCTGAAGAAAATCTATGAGGAAATACAATCTCTTTGAGGGTCATTCAGAGAAGGAAGAGGAAGATGCTGTAGAAATATAGAAAAACCCAAAATAATTTTATGACTTTGCGAAAAGATAAACCGGGTCCTTAAAGAATAAAAAGGAATAACCGATGATCTAAAGCAGCATTTCTTAACCTGGGGATTTACGGCAGAATTTTGTTTGGTGATCATATAATTAGTGTGCATTATAAGTCTGCTAATGTTATTAAATTTTGTCTTCGAGGCTACTTTTTTCCGTATCCTAATGGAGGGGGAAATTGGGTAGGGCGAACTAGTCGAAGGGGGAAATGACACGGAAAAAGGTTAAGAACCGCTGATCTAAAGGAAATATCTGAAATACTGAGAGCTCGGTATGAATCCGTTTTCAGTACCCCAAAAAAGTGACAAAGTGGTCTCTGATCACAATACTTTCTTTGAAGAAAGGCTACAAAGAGAGAATAAACTGATTTAGACATTGCCCCAGAACATATAATGCGAGCTATAGGACAAATGGTACTCCTCTATGATTAAAAACTATAAGAATGAAATTGCTACACCTCTCTATTGGATATGGAGAAGATAACTGGACACGGGAGAAATGCCGGGCATCCTAAACGGGGCAAACATTGTTCTTATATATAAAGGAGATAGATTTCGAGCAAAGAACTATAGATCAGTGTCGTTGACATCTCATCTCTACTAAAATATTTGAAAGAATAGTTAGAGAGAGTACTTGTACATTTTTAGAGACACGGGAAAGATTCAATGAGGACCAGCACGGTTTCCGATCAGGAAGATCGTGCCTATCGCGAATAACAGAGCCTTATTACAGAAGTAACACAAAGGTTAGAGTATGAGTAACATATATTAAAGCCTTTTTGATATAAAAAACCTTACAATTTAAAAAAATGAGAATTTTGCTATATTTCTAAATGACAAGCAAATCTGCCCTGAAAATTTTAGTATTTGCCCTGAAAATGCTCCATTCCCTACTCCTGGGGGGCTGCCGCCTCCCTCAGACCCCCCCCCCCCCCGCCTCATACGCTTATGCACACACCATCTCTCGCATTGTAACAATATAATCGATGCACTTGAAAACAATGAGAACTGTGATGTAAATATACAGGGATTACGCTAAAGCATTCGACAAGTGTGATCATGGTATAATAGCCCATAAAATGAAACGTGGGAATAATGGTCAAAATGGGAAAATGGATTTACAACCTCTTCACAGAATGTCAGCAAGTTTTTGAAATTCAAGTAATATCAACAGAATCGGAGGTACGTAGCTCGGTACTCCTTGTAACAAGGGAACAGTATTAGCTCCACTCTTTTTTCATTATCATGTAACAGACACAGACAACAAAATAACTAATAACAGTACAGTAATATCAGTTGTTGACGATACAAAAATCAGCAGAAAAATTGGAAATGCAGATGATGTGAAATCCTTCCAGACGGACACAAACAGAATATGCAGATGGTCAGAAGAAAACATGAAATTTAACACCGAAAATGTTCAGCTCTTAAGATACGGAAGAAATGAGGAGCTAAAACAAACGATATTATGCCTTAAATAGGCAGAAGATCCAAACAAACGCGAAAACAAAAGATTTTCTAGTTATAATGACCGACGATGCGAAATTTGAGACAAAATCAGATCGCGATAAACGATAAAAAAGTCAAAAAGAATTACGGCACAGATACTGAGAACATTTAAAAGAAGAGATAAGGAAGTAATGATTCCCTTGCTGAAAACAACGATTATACCAAAACTGGAATACTGCTCAGTCTTGACGTCCCCACATAATAAAGAAAAGAAGAACTTTGATCTAGGCTGTGAAATTTCTTTGAATGTATTCTAAATTATTTGTTTGCGAAGAATTCGCTTTCTGAGAAAGACCGTGTACATTAAAGCTATATTCGCTGGGAGAGAGAGAGAGAGAGAGAGAGAGAGAGAGAGAGAGAGAGAGAGAGAGTTACAAGGAAAAGAAGTACCTCAAAAGGCCTTGCGGCCCATACCGAGGAGGTACCAATGGCAACGGGTGCCAGGGAAAATTTTGTAAAAGTTTATTTTTCTTTCAACTATCCTAGCAGCAGTAGAAAACTGGATAGAAAAGTAGAAGGCTCTCTCCCCACCCTCAGCTCCCTCCCTGCCAGAGGCAGGTACGGAAAAAGGTTGAAGAAAATACCTTGACCCTGGAAAAGTAGCCAAGGAAATTTTACAGGAAAGTGGAGAATATATAAATAGCTCTATATTTAGCTTGCTCACAGAGACACCGAGCAAGCGAACTCCTGCAGAGTTTTCTGAGGTTTTAATCTTAAACTATGAGTGTGTTCAGTACTTTGTCTAGCCTATTTTTTAAACAGATTTACACTTTGACTGGAAACAACCTCTGAGGGAAGTTGGTTCCAGATATTAACTATTTTATAGGAAAAGAAATTTCCGCAGACTGAGGTCCTAAATGTCTTTACACACTCAAATAGTGTGCAAGATTTGGTCTACCCTTTTCTTGAACTGATCCACAGAGGAACTGTTCACAACTTCCGAAGGTAACCTGTTCCATGTGTCAGAGAGAGAGAGAGAGAGAGAGAGAGAGAGAGAGAGAGAGAGAGAGAGAGAGAGAGAGAGAGAGAGAGAGAGAGAGAGAGAGAGAGAGAGAGAGAGCATAATAATACGTATGAAAAATAATAATAGAAAAACGAGTACCTAACCTCAAGCTGAACCCGATAACCACCTAAATAACAATGGGAAATAGTGTTTAGTTCCCAAACTAAAGGCCAGACAAAGGACATTCTCAACTCTGAAAGAAAATAGTCTTGGCCCTCTGTACATAAAGCTATTTAACCAGCTACCCAAAGACATCAGAAAGGTGAAGTCTTCAAAAGAAGACTAGACGGTCGCGGTGTGCTTGGCTGTGAGGTGGAGAGTTCAGGACAGCAACTCTCTCCTACATCGTCAGGTCTAGAAGTGGGGCCACCAGTGTGACCTTCGTGTGAAGAGACCAACACACGGAACATCTGCGAAGTTGCTATATATATATATATATATATATATATATATATATATATCAGACATGGGGGTAATAGTAATATACTATTACAGGATTTTTCAAGTAATAGTAATAGATCATAATTTGGCTGTAATAGTAATAGTAGGCAAAGTAATAGATAAGTCTATTACTTTTCTATTACAGTGGCAATGGACATATTGCGTGAACAAAGAACTGAAAATGAACTAAATCTACTCTAAACTAAAATAAACATGTATGGGAACTAATTAGGTGGCAAATTTTTCCTTCAATAAAGTAAAATTTATCAAGACTTAGTCTCTGAAATTGTAATGATTTGGTTGAAACAAATATTTAACACACTACTTCTAATTGCATTTAAATAGACATAAAAATCCTTTTCAAATGAGTGAAGTATCCCACGTACTAAAGTAATAGTAATAGATGACCAAGTAATAGTAATAGAAGAAATCAAAAGTAACAGTAATAGTAATAGAAACCCAGTAATAGACCCTATATATATATATATCACACTTTACAGCTTTGTATTTATACAAAGCGATTTAAAACTGAAATAAAAAGATCCTATTAATACGATGAAGGTAAATAAACGAAATGATGAAATCTAAACAGTCTCTCTCGCAAAGGAGAAAAGATGAGAAAGAAAAAAGGGGGAAAAATGCTGCTGCTGCTGCTGCTTTTTCTCATCTGCACAGGAATAGTAACGCCGTAAACACCGCATTTTATTTTTATAACCGATGAAATAATCCTCGTCTAAATATTTTTCATTATCGGAGGTCCAAAGGAGTATTGCGCGGGGGTCGGGATGAGGTGCGAACGCCTAAAAATGACGTAAAGGTTGTTTATAGGCGCCTTTTAAATTTGTGATCGCGGGGCAACGAGTTGAGAATGAGCGGAGGAGGCTTTTGGAGTGCATGAACGAATGTGTGCGAATTAATACGGATAAACTTATCTATCAAACACACACACACACACACACACACACACGGTGTGTAATTAGAGATAGTAAAGGGAGGTGGAGGGAAGGAAGGAGGGGGGATAGGGTGGGAGGTCTGAAGTAGGTGGAGTGATTGAAATATTGTTTAGGCGGAAAAGGTCCGATCTGTGCATCAGACTCGTTCGTAACAAACGGAAAGAAGTCGCTTCTAAATGGACACATTTATACTGCTTTGCTCCACCCGTCATTTCAGTTTCATTTTCATACACTAGAAAAGTATATTAAAAGCATTTGTATTTAAATTACAGTGATTCTACGCATATTAAGTGCGATGTTATTGATAGATATATAATATATAACTACGTATATCTATCGCCCTGTATCGTTTTTTTGTTTTTTTTTACAGAATTTTTAGTAGTAACTATACATCAGTAACTGTACGCAGGTTATTAATTTACAGTTGAGTAAGTTTAACTCGAGGATTACCAGAATGTTTCAGAAGGGAACGGAACACAGTATTATGATCTCAAATTACCTTATTCTCTTCCTGCTTCTGGTTATTCTATGGATTCTCTGGGCCAATTTATTGTAAATTCATATTCGAAGTTTAATTCGGTGAGGGAGGTGGCGAATAGGAGTGTGTGGTAAAGAATTTCGGATAATCATGGGGTAGTTTGGGAGATTTTAATTTTGTACATAATCATGTACACGCGCTTTTCTTTTGTTTTCGTACGTATATGAAGTCGCGTTCGTTTTTAAATGTATCTTGAAATTCTTAGAAAAGGAAGTTTCTGGAAACCATTTTTTTTATCATCATTACGTAACACCCATAAAGGTGAGTAGACTTATTCCATAATAATTATTATTTAATAAATTTTATATATATATATATATAGATATATATAATATATATATATATATATATATATATATATATTATATATATATAATTTTCCCACCGTGAATAGTGTGGGTATTCACCACGAAGGGCAATGACAAAATATAAATTTGCCTCAAATAAGCACAGTAGTTGAGGGGAAAGTAATGTTCAAACAACGTGACAAAACAGCATTGTCACGAATTGTGAAGAGTGACTTAGAACTAAACAAATGAGATTTGGTGTTGTAGGCTCTTTTTTAGTTATTTTGACTGCAATAAAGCATAGTTATCGTTGCAAACAACTGTTAATTAACCTCTGGACAGATTTTGATGCTGTCTTCCGTTCGCGATTTACAATTCATTTCGTCAATGTTACTTACTATTATGCTTGTTTGTACCTTTTTTATTGCCGTCTATGAGGTGACCTTGAAGGCTTTGGTCCTCTTAAAACATGGACAGTCTCGGCGACTTTGGTCGCTAAGGCACCATGCAAACGGACCCCTCTATATCATGCCCATTTTTAAGGTAATTTAAATCTCTCCTAAGGACCATTTTATATTTAATTTGAAAGAAAAGCAAAAATCAACCTTAGAATATTAAACGATATAGATAGATATAGATTCTAGATCCCTAGATCGATTTGATACACGATATGACTTCTTATCAGGTGTGAAACATGAATGAGAAACCTACAGGTGCTTCCAAACTTTTGAGCAGACATATTAATGCCTAAGTTATAGGCACCAATTGTAAACTCTGTTAATTCAGGCAAATTTTTAGAGCCTAATTGTGTAAGCTACTAACATGAGGATAGGCTGCGGTTATTAATAATTTTAAGTAAATAGTTAATTATTGTTTGGGGTTACCAGTTAACTTATATCAACAGTCGAGGAAGGGAAAAACTGCGTGGTTGTGACTTTTAATCAGTAAACTTAATATTGCAATGATAAATTAAGTACAGTATAGTCAAGGTTTTCTTCAATGTATAAATATAAGATTTTGTTCAAATTTATTGAAGTTTGTAAACATGTATATTTTTAGAAACTTTATAGAGTCTCTCGATTGTAAAAACCAATGTTTACATTTTCTGATGCCTCTTACTTGGGTAGCTATCTTAGACACATGAATAGTACAAATTTTAACACGAAAAGGACGTCTCTCAGACAAATTTGTCTTCAATTTATACTGTGGACACGAGTGTTTGTGTAAAAGAAATAAGTCCAACCACTGTTGACCTCCAAATTACACGTCTATATTCCTAAAAACAAGCGTCTACATTTCATCATCATCATTGTCAATTTTTTTATGCTCCTCAATGTGGGTGCCATCATCATTTTCACATACATGCAGGCCCGAATCCAGGATTTGTGAAGTGGGGGGGGGGGGGGGGTCAGTAAAATCTATTTCAAAGATTAATAAGCCAATGATAAAAAGAAATAAAATGTATACCTATTATTAATCTTGCACACTGAAGTGAACACATACACGGTTGATAAACGTATTAAATACAGCATATTCTTACATATACCTAGAGGCTAGAACTAAATCACACTAAATAATTGCGAGGTACATTCGCATATAGGTACATCTCTAAGAATGTCGCGTTAAAAAATGCATGAGTGGTTGCACACATTTAGGAATTATAAAATCCACCATACTTACCAAATCGATTACAAAGAGCAAAATATGTCGAATTTAATACACAGGTGCAGTATACAAGCAAATAATATCCACAGCTGTTTATGCTTCACAATTACAACTTTAAGAATATGTAAAAAAAACGCGACATAAATTTACAGCAAAAATTATTTATTTACACAAATTCAATTTTGTGCCGTCACTACCTATATACAACCATGCCTACAACCAATGCTAGACTTAAAACTTGAAACTATTAAATCTTGAGGAACACGAGACTTGTTGATTCCGTTATTTATCGTTGCCTTTACTTTCCTTTGGTTTGGTTGCTCAAAATTCCTTAATGTCTTGGCTGATTTTAATGTAGCTCCTTTAGGTTAATGTTCTCGGAAGTCCGCTTTACAATATCGTGAGTGTTTCAAGTTTTCAAAGGCGGGGGGGGGGGGGGGGGGGGGGGTAGTTTAATTTTTTTTTTTACTGTATTTGTAGTAAATATAATTAAATCCTAATTATGTTTAATAAATTAATAAACTCTATAAAATTTAACAATGAAATGAAAGGAATTTGAAACGACGGAAAAATGATTTGATATATTTTTTTTTGAAATGTTCATTCATAAAATATTGAATTGAATATAGTGAAGTTTTGTTTTGGTGAAGTTTTGTTTTGGTGAAGTTTTGTTTTGGTGAAGTTTTGTTTTTCTGTTTCATTAAGAATTAATACGTTTGCCGAGATGAAATTCTAAAAAGTATTACGAGTAATTCTTATTCTAAAATTTAATATTTTATATTAAGCAAAAATTTCCTCCAATTTGGAGTCAAAAGATCGCTGATTATATGTTTATTGATCATTGATCATTCTGTTAAATTCTTATTCATTACCTGCAACATAAGAGAAAAATCAAATGTATACACCTGGAAATTATCTTAACTGTATAGGGACGTTAATCTCTCTCCCAATTTTGTATCATTATTCTCATTTCAGTCTTTGGTCCGACTATCAAATGCGAAAGTGGGCATCTCAGAGGGGGTAATTCTCAGATTGATCCATTCCTATTACCTTTTGTTCGGGTTCCCACTTTGAGTTGGGATTTTTTTTTTCTTTTCTGGAAAATACCCCTCCGGTCTGCAACTACGACACAGCTCTCGTTTTACTGTTTCTAAATCGAGTAACTTTTCCTAAATCAGGACTTCTCATTTTCGAGCATTCCCATTTCGGACCGCGAACAAGAAAGTCGCTAAGTAAGAAATAATTCAGACACATTTGCATCGTTAAACACACACACACACACACACACAAAGTATAAATGAGCCATTTTGACTAAAGAAATTCATGACCGCACTAAATCTGTTTGCTGTCTTCCTCCATTCCATAAAATTAAGCTTGGAGACATGGAAAAGCGAGGAAGACTGTCAGAACCTCCTGGCTCTGCATGGTAAGGGCCCGAGGCATCTTTTAAAATGACACTCTGGTCTTGAAGGACCTTATTAAAGTCTTCTTACTGCGTGTATATATGCTTTGGAAACATGCGCTTTCGGCAATGTAGCCGTTTCGCCTAACCTCGAGTCATGCTAGAGTTTATTACGGTGGTTGAGAGCGGTTGTGTCTCGGTGTGTAATTATAATATCTGTTGGAAATATTGCCGGGCACAAATGATTGGCCTTCGAAGACGTCTTTTGCATTTTATATTATCTTAATACACGTCTTCAATCACGGATAACGATTAATAATAATATTAATAACGATGTGGCTTCCTGTGGTTTCTACAACCTTTGATTAGATATTAATGAGTAGCTGTAGGACCTTTCAGTTTGCGTCAGATGGTGTGTGCGTGTGTTCACACACTATCTCTAAATAAATGGTTAGAGAAAAAGAACGGTAAAATACCATTATACTGTAACAATATCCATTCTTGCATATATATTATTATTATTATTATTATTATTATTATTTGGAGAAGCTACATTTACGATTTTTTTCTTAAATTAAAAATTGCGAGTATGCTCTCTTGCTCTTTAATGCTTGTGTCGATTTTGTCTCGAGTTTAGTAAGATAAAATTATAAATTAAAATTTAGAAAAATCATTGCAAATTTTAAATAAGAATTCTGGGGAAGAATATAATTTTTTTTGTACACTGTTCATGTAATTTTATTTTTTTTAAATATCGGGCTTGATATTTTTAACTTTTTTTTTGTTTTTGGCAACCCTAAATGTAGGAATGACAAAAATCAGACGTTTCTAAATTACAAAAATAAAATAATGAAGGTTTGCAGAAATTCGTAGTAAGAAGATTTGAGATGTATACAGTAAATAAAAAATGCAAATCATCGCCTACTAGGATTAGAGCCCACGATCTCTGAGTAGTTGTCGCGAGCTCTAATCACTGAGTTACGTTATTATAGAAACTTGCAATAAATACGTTTTTAAATGAAAAAAAAAAAAAATATATATATATATATATATACTGTGCCAAAGCGAGGCATAGTGAACTTTGACTCTGGCCAGCTCCTACCTGCACATTACACCTGGCAAACCATGAATTAAATAAAATAACGCGAGTGATTTTCTGTTCTTCATCGAACATTCTCCAGTATTCGAGATTGGAATCAGCTGGATGAAGGTTTTGCTTGGCTCATCCCATCCCTTAAATAACGTGTGTATAGAGGGAAGACACGTTTAAGCTCTTTATACGCCATTAAAATGGTGCCATTTATTAAGCCGTGCAGAGCGTTGTTGAGGAAGGAATTTAAATGGGCTGGAAACGAGATGTTTCGCTGGAACCTTTTTTTTCACGTTATATATACACATTCGTGTGTGTGTGTGTAAAGTTCAGAAGTGTTGTTTTATAGATATTACTGCCAAAGAGATGAGGGGAAAATACACCTTCACAACTCGTACAGAATCCTTGATGAGCGATTTTGCTAAATCATACTAATTTTCGTACCATTTTTTGTTGTCACTCGTTAGAAAATATTCATTAAAATAAAATAAGATTTTTGTTCATATGATTTAGTTAAACGTTCCTCAAAACGTGCTTCTTACCCCGTATTATTCCTTTATCCACCCACATTTATTACGTTTTATTACAATATGGGGTACCTCAAAGAAATAGATAAAACATCCTTTGGAATTCATTCATAAAAAAATGTCTGCGAACACACTCGAATAATGATGACAAAGTCACACTTCTCCAATGTTTAAATACTTTAAAACTAAATGACTTGTATAAATTCAATGTTGCTGTCAATATGTTCAAAGTTATCAATTGAAATCAACATACCTCGCCATTCAAAGAACAATTACCCCATATCAAATACACCCCATATCAAATACATCATTATAACACCAGACTATCGGAGATTTTTTACGCAAACCAAACTATACAATGGAAACTGTAGGAATTTCAAAATGAGTATGGAAAAAAGTAACATTCACCATTCACTGGTTGATAAGGTAAAACAGCAACTTTGAGAATTAGTGACACCTTCTCGGGTCTCATATCATTAGTGAAAGTATTGCAAAGAATAAAAAAAACTCGTAAAAAGGGAACACCTCAAAAAAACAAAAAAAAAAAAAGCTTATACAGTAATACTAATCTATAGACCGGGTCAAGAGCCGGGAAGGCGTGCTACAAGTACATATTATTATGTATGAATATATACATTATTACTATGGAATTTCCTGAATATTTGTCTGAAAAACCTTGAAAACGCGGTGAATTTAAAACTGGTGAGCCGGTAGCCACCATGTAAATATACAATTTATCATTTTATTTAAAATTGTCTATAATAGTAGTAAAGAAATACTACTATTGTAATTTTTTACCTTTTTGTTTACTATCGTTAATGTTATTATTAATACTAGTTATACTTATTACTGTTACTATTACTCGCCATTTCCACTTACGTAATAAACTGAATTCTATTTTGCCTAAAAAGCTTCCACGCTTTCAACGGCATATCGAAACTAGAATACTGTAAATTTATATTGTGTAATAATAATAATAATAATAATAATAATAATAATGCCAAGAGGAGGGGGCAATAAGTTTGACCTTCGTAAAATGAGGAATCATCGCACGGAACCTTTGAAAGATATTAGATATCTAAATTGCACAGAAAAAAAAATATTGAAAATATTGTAAAACATGTAACTTGTAATTTTTTCTGAATAAAGTTTCTGTTTTCGTTTGTTGTTGTTGAAGCTAACGATGATACTCTTCAGATATACTTAAAGCTTCTTATCTCTTCAAATAACTCGTCGTTCAATTCGAGGAAAGAAGAGTCTTGTGTTCTTTTTTAGCAAATTTAAATCCAAACATAAGCTTTGATTATCAAGTTGCTTTATTTACGCTCTGTTATTTCATTCTATTTCTAACGCCACGCCATTTTATTCATTTGAATGAATGAATGAGTGAATAAATAAATTCTTTTTTTTATAAAATATATTTAAATTTTACATTTTTGTCGTTAAAATGTTTTTAATATAAAATAAATAATTGTGAAGTTGGCTATTTATTTTATTTGATTTGGCCCTTAAGCTTTGCGCTTTACTGGGCTCTTAATTAAAGGTAAAACATCTCTTCGTAGATAGTTATATACGTACGAGTATAACTCATGAATAAAAAATATTAATTCATTTGAGATGCATAAACGAAGTAATATATGAAAATTAGACAATGAATTTAAATAATTATGAAGTCTTTTAAATAATTGTGAAGTCCTTGTGAAGATATATATTTTTTATTTAGATTTATAAATTTTTATTTCTCAAAATTACAATTTCTGTTGTTTACAATAATAATGTTAATTGGGCTATTTATTTTATATAATTTGACGCTTAATCTTTAGGCTTAACTGGGCTCTCGCATTAATTAGAGATAAAATATAATGCATGATATGTAAGTTAGGTTTAAATTAGGTTTAATACACAAACAAACTAATAGGGGAGTACAAATATATATACAGTATATATATACACACACACATTTAACTGCAATGACCACGCAGTATATTAATGTATAGAAACGACGTAAGTATAGAGGAGTGTTCTGCACACGAGGAAGAGAAATAACGAACAAATGAAAAATGAGGTGACCGCCCGGGAATCGAACCCAGGATCTTCCGATTGCCGGTCAGATATGCTACCACTGCGTGGTCATTGCAGTTAAATGTACATATTCACGATTTGCGAGGGTGCCCTCTCAAGGCATTGGTTTCTGCCTATGTAGGAGAATTGCGACTTCTGACTGATCGAGGCCCGTGGTGTAGTGGTAGCATATCTGACCGGCAATCGGAAGATCCTGGGTTCGATTCCCGGGCGGTCACCTCATTTTTCATTTGTTCGTTATTTCTCTTCCTCGTGTGCAGAACACTCCTCTATACTTACGTCGTTCTCTATATATATATATATATATTATATCCTTTGTTGTTATAAATATGAGAGCAAATACAGAAGGTCATTATTGAAGATATGATACCACCACTACAGTACAAAGAATTGATAGTTATACACGAGAAATGAACAAGTAATACAGTAATGTACATTTAATTGTAGATTTTTATTAGTATTCCATTATTAATAGAGATTTCATCTTGTTTTTTAAAAGAATTTACGTTCGAAATGTTTTGATATTTTAGCATTTTATAGTTTCACTCCAGTGAAAATGGGTAACTTCTTTGCTGAAGACAATCTAAATTGAGGAATAACATACTCTGATATACATATTTCTAGTCTGATACGAGTGAGTTTCTTGATGGTTACAAAATATTTATTTATCCACTGTAAGTTAATGATTCTATTCTTACACTCGTAAATAAAAATAAAATGTGCCAATTTGATTAGATTTTGAGCTTGAGTAGTTTATTTAAAGAATATACTTGAATAATCGTGGAAATCGGCTCTTTTTTTGGATGACAAAGATATACTGTTTAAAGCATTGTTAGCGGAATTTCCCCATACAAAGGTGCAGTACATTAGATAATGAAGAACAAGCGTGTGATATATGTAGAATTAATAAAATAAACCTGTTTAGTAAAATAAACCTGTTTAAGGACTACGTGCCTAAATTTAAACATTATAGCAACACTCCTTGAAATCTTTTTTGAGATATAATTTACATTGTCATTCCACTGCGGATTCTTGTCTAACATTACATCACATTTTGTTACAGTACATTCTTTTACAGCGATTTCATCAACATTTTGTTTATCGATACACATTTCGAGACCGTGAAATTTGTTTTACTGGTACTCGTAAAAAGTTTATTGAAGGGCAATCATTTCATTTCGATAAATTCTGAGTTAACCCTCTAACGCCGACTGGGTCCAATACGTACCGTTTCAAATACACGCATTTAGACTTAACCCTACGAAAATGTTCGGCGTTAAAGAGTTAAATGTCCTTAGTTGAATTAACATCTTTGCAAGGGAAAGATTCAGTCACCTACAAACATTATGAGAAGTACTCGTATATCAGAAAAGCGTGGAAGGTCATTATTTACATGTAGTGAAAATAACAGTGGACCCAAGACTGAACCTTGGGGTACTCCACATTTAACAATCGTTGTAGTAGAGCAGACCTTTTTTTACGGATACAAATTGGTATCTACTGGACAGATAACTTTTAAAATAATCACTTATAGCTTCTCTAAAGCCATAACAATATAATTTGTTAATAGAATATTATGGTCTATTACACCAAAGGCCTTATTCAAATCCATAAATATAGTGATCGCCGTACTTTACAGGATTAATCACCTATTAATTATGAAATTTACTTTGTGTATAACAAGAATAGGTCGTCGTTTAATGTCGAAGATGATGCAGCATTCAACATTAAATGGGCTATTATCATTGCTATATCGCGTCCGTTGCAATACGACGATGAAAATCACAACAATGAAAATTGTGCGAAAATATTTTAATATCTGTTCAGGATGTAATCTGAAACCGATTCTCTCTCTCTCTCTCTCTCTCTCTCTCATTTTATATATATATATATATATATATATATATATATATATATATATATATATATATGGTATTCATATTTTGAGGTTTATATATTTGTTTGTTCGTTAATAATTAATACTTTACATGAAATGTGCATGACTGGGCCTTATAAGCTACTCTAATTGTGAATTGCATAATTTATTGGATGCGGATATCCGGTCTACCACTAATATATATATATATATATATATATATATATATATATATATATATATATATTATTATATATATATATTATTAAATGGTGAGAACAGAGAATTTAAGATTTATATTTATTTTTCCCTTTTGCATTCCACTAATGATAGACCACTTTTTTGTACGCAATATTACTATTGGTATAATCAATAATTTTATATGTATACATAACAATATGCCCATTAAAATTAAATGAGATACATTGCATTGAAATGTATAAAAGTTACCCTTGTTGCGGCCTTTTTCTGTTTAAAATCAGCAGGTATTATAGAAAACGAAGTTTTTTAAGATAAACAAACTAAATTGTCGCGAGAAATGCCGTACTCTGTTCGCCCATTCAACAACAATAAACAATAAACGTATAAATTTGTATTTATTAACTATTTGGCTTGTACTTAGTTTTTCCAAACAAGCATTTTATTCATATGGCTGAAGTCAGTTACTGAATAAACAAAAGTTATGTATTAAATCTACTATCAAAGACTACGACTCTTGAAATGTTTTAAACTGATATAAACTTAATTCCTTTATAGAATCTTAATTTTTTTTTTCCATTAGATCGTCATTAGTACGTAATTCTTTAATTTTGTTTAAACTCTCTTAAATGAATATTATAATCAGTCGTTTGTTGCGCATGAACAATTATAGTTAACTTTCATTTTAGTTCTAAAGGAAATCAATATATTATTGTGGTTGAATGTAAGCACACCGGACAAAAAATTAGTCACCCCTCTCAGAATGTACCTAATAACGTGTGACGGCGCCTCTGGCCTTGATAACCGCACGAATCCGGCGAGGCAGAGACTCTACGAGGTTGTGCATGTACTGAACATCGATTTGCTGCCACTCGTTCATCAGCCGGTCCCGAAGTTCCGCCAGAGTCCGTGGGTGTCTATTCCTGCGCTTCACTTTCTGTTCCAGCCTGAACAACACCTTCGACGCATTCAGGATTAAAGGCTTCATTGGACCTGCGATGTACTCGTCGCCTCCCATCATTGGAGAACAAACAAAAACGGGACTCATCGGACCAAATTACACGTTTCCAATCTGCCGCAGTCCAGTTTTTTGCCTCTGAGCCCATTTATAACGTGCCAATTTGTGACTTGCTGTTAGCAGCGGCCTCTTCCGTGGTACCCTGCTCCAGATGTTCCATCGCATGCAGTTCTCGTCGCAATGTCCGTTCGGAAATTGGTTGCTGGAGAACCTCCTTGGTTTCTTGGAGCAATTGTTCTCTGGTTTGAAAACGATTTGCAGTTACTAGACGAGAAACATGGCGGCGGCCCTATTGTCGAGAATTGTTTTCCGGCCACAGTTACGCCGTCGATTGTCAGTTGATTGCGAACTACACCACCCTTTGTAAACTCGCTGGACAGTACGCGTTGACACACCAACAAATTGGGCTACTTCAGACATTTTGTGTCCGTGGGCTCTGCCAACACGATGGCTCCTTTTTGCCACTGAGTAACGTCTGCCTCACGACCCATTTTGCAGACTATATCCAACACACCTTTGTTCTTCACCACCTCACGAAACAGATCTGATCCTGTGTGCTACGTCACCGCTACTTGTCACTTACCAATGCTACATCAGCGCCCTCTGTGTGACCTTGAACTTCCTACTATCGGTGCTATTAGGGGTGACTAATTTTTTGTCCGGTGTGCTTATAAAAAACCCAGGAAGTAGTAATTTTAAGACTGCGTGCGTATACAGGGTATCTCGGAAGTCTGGGCTTATAGGCAGAATTCATTTTTTTCACTTCTATTTTAGCAATTGTTCAAATTGCTGCATGCCATTAACTTGCATATACGTATCAATTCTTGCACGTACGCTTCTATCAATGTTTCTTGGTTTCTTCACACTGATTTTGGCAGACAAAATTAATAAATTTACTAATGGTCTCCGAGTAGAGACTTCCGAGACTATATATATATATATATATATATATATATATATATATATATATGCGAGTATATATTTGTATCCATTTAGCAGTATAAGTGTATAACATTAATATAAACCTTTTTTTTTGTCCTGGATACAATAATTTCGGTTCAAGAACCCCACTCAGACCGGTTAAGTTCTACTATGAATACCCGGTTAGATTAAGGTCCATCAGAATTTGTTGGCCTAAATTTACGTAACTGTCATCTTCCTCCCATTTCATGTTGTCTGACTGATTCTCCTTACCACAAATCTTTTAAAACTTCAAGTATTTTAGCGAATTTATTTGAAGCATCAAAATGTTAAGATAGTTTCACCAAATAACAACAACTACAATACAAGCGAGTTGTTGGTTTGATTACATTTGATCACCACTGTTGCATAGTAGTTCTGGTCACTGTTATAAAGGCTAAGTTTTATTGGTTACCGATTCACCAACCAATGTTCGAATCCTCGCCTAATACAATTTTGGAGGATATGGTAAACAAAGATACCGTTACTGAGGTGTTTATTTAGTTGGTCTTCCATTTGTTATTTTTCGATACCAAAACATTTTAAAATAATACTTTCATCAACAACTTTCATCAACAAAGAAAAATGCCAAACTGAATAACTCGCCAAACAACTTTACTCTGACATGTAAAGTATTAATATCTTTGAGGTACGTTTCGGCGGTTTCACCAAAAGTAAATAGTATATATTTTGTTAAATAGATATACAGTATATTAAATAGATTTTTATAGATATCTTGAACAGTTTGTTCAAACTCAACCAAAGTATTACACACACACACACACACACACACACACACCTAAAAATATTTTCAAAAGTGCAAAAAAAAAATCTAAAAATATTGACTAAAAACAAAAGGAAAAATAAAATTAAAATAAATATTTTTTTTTGTATTCATGTTTTTACATTTTGTCTTTTAAAAAATTCTCTCTCGAACGAATTTGTTAAATATTATCATTAATATTTTAAAGTAAATAAATATCAGAAATGGGAAAATGTCAAAATTACACCTCTATTCATATTATTGAAAATTAAAAAAAAAAAAAAAAAAATTCTCGTCTCGAATAAAAAAAAAAAAAAAAATAAATAAAAAAAATGGTTTTAAATATTTTAATTTGAAAATTTAATTTCAGATTTGAATATATTGAAAAAAAAAAAAATATTTTTTCTACCAGTCTTTATCGGAATATAAATAGATGTATTTTCAGCAAAAATGTTGCGTGATGCAGAATTAAATAAATATATTTGTTTTCATAATTAAAATAAATATCGTGTGTGTATATATATAGTATATATAATGTAATATGAATGAAAAATATTAAAATCAAATTTAATTTGTTTGTGTAGCGGTTTTAATTAATTAATGGTTTATTTACCCTCATTATTAAATTGATGTTACAAATAATAGCATATACTGTATATATATATATATATATATATATATATATATATATATATATATATATATATATATATGATGAGTTCAGTAATATTATGAAGAATTGAAAGTGAGAGGAATGTGTTAGTATCATTTTTAATGTTTTAATGAAAGGCCCGAAGTTGAAGTCCCCTCATGCGCCCTCGTGATGACGTCATTTGAAGGGTGGGGCGCGTTTACCAAACCTCGCATTCCATCAGTGAAAACTGCATGAAGCGATCCCATGCAAAACTGGTTTAAAAATAGTGCCAGTGCCTCAGCTTTCATAAGCGTGAAAAAGGTCTATTGAACTTCTTTAACACCTCGGAAGGAAAGACCGTCAGACATGATTTAAAAGGAATGAGATAGTTGGCACCGGTATCAGAGTGCCAAACCACATCGAATTTACTCGGAGATAAGAGAGGGCTTGAGGTGGCACCGCATAAGTGGAGAGAGAGAGATAGGGAGAGGGGAAGAGGTAAAGAGGGATGGATAAATCCCGTAAGAGGAGTTGAAAACAAACTAAAATATACGTGAAACTGAAGAAATTATTTGGGAAAAAGTTTCGTTAAAAGAAACGAACTGAAATGGAAACTAAATTAACTCGCGCATTCCCGAATATTTCCCAGAAAGGAAATGTATTCGTGAAAATTGAAATTCCCAAAATTATGACACTGTGACATTCCCATAAATTATATATATATGATATAAAAATGGCCCCTTAAAAGTATTAATTTCACGAGAAAAATAAACCCATTTCATTCCATAAAGGCAATTTTTGCAGACACGTTTTCGAAACTATTTAAATGAAGTAATGGAGACGCCATCCTGCTTTCGAACGAGACCAAATGAGATTCTGAGCGCTGCGCACGAACAATGATGTGAATCATTCGCTCACGGAATCATTCTTTGCTTGACGACGAACTTAGTAATGGAAAGTGAGTAAACTGAAGGAAAAGTAAGAAGCGAGTAGCGAGCAAAATGGACAGGAATTGGAGAGAGAGGAAAAGGAGGGAGTTGGGGGTGGGGGGGGGGGAGGAAAAAGGGAGGCGCTACAACAGTTTTACAGCCGACTCGAGGTGGTACCCACATCTTTCATTTAGCCGCAGATTACTCACAGAGAGAAGAATTAACGCAGAAAAGCAAGAAGGCTTTCTCCTTCTCCTCCTCCTCCTTCCCACGCATGCCCTAAATGGGCAGGTTTGGAAAGAAGAAAGAAAATGCTAGTTAGCAATTTGGAGAGAAATTTTAAAGAACACTTGAACTGGAAACACACACACAATCATCATTCACATTTGCGCATCGATTTACTCGGGGGAAATCGTCTAACACAAGGTCAAGATTGTTTTTGAACATATTGACGAAGGGCTGGAAACAACTTCAGGAGGATGCTTATCCCAATAGTTCACAATCTTATACGTGAAGAAATGTCCGCAAACATCCGTATTGCACCGTTTCGGTTCCAGTTTACAACCTTTGAATGGGGGAGAAAATTGGGGAGGTTTGGGTGAGAGTGAATTGGGGGAGGTAGGGGAACTACAAGGACAAGAAGAAGCCTCAAACGTCTTTCAGTCTACTTGGGAGGTCCCTGTTATTAAACTAGTGCATTTTAATTATTCTAACAGTAGCAGGAAACTGGATAGAAAAACTTAAGGCTCCTCTCCCCACCTTCCGCTTCCTCCCTCCCTCCCCGCCAGAGGCGGGTACGGCAAAAGGTTGAAAAAAACCTTTACCCTGGAAAAATAGCCAATGAAATTTTCCAGGAAAGAGATATATATACATATACTATCTTTACTATTACGTTATACAAACGTGCAAAACGTACACTAGATAGTACCGTTGTATAAACTAAAATAATAATAATTGTGCTTATCGAAAATCGACTACTTCGTATCGTCACGAAAGCCTCGAACATATGGTTTTCATTTTATACAAAATATTTACAGCTCTATTTACCGAGGTATCGGGCCAACAAAGATCCCATGGCCCTCTCCAGGCTAGCCCCAAAAGGATTGAAAGAGAGAGGTAAAGGTCAAACTCTCCAATGTCTACATCCATGTATGCGCGAAGCCATCACGCTAGCAAAGTGATGAAATGCCTCTACAGGAAACGAGTTGAAAGGGGAATGAAGAACGGAAATCAGATTTTCCACACCATGCCCTCACCCGTCACGTGCACTCAGCCACCCAAGAGAAAGAAGAGTAAAAAAAGAGTGACGGCAGAAACGCAACTCCCTCACCTAAGCCATACCATGCTTGATATTTTTTTATATTTCTTGTTCGTTAGGAAAATACTGCATGTATTTTTACAAAATACTTGTCTATTCTTAGACATGTTAGCAAGGCAGGCAAGTGTGTGTGTGTGTGTGTGTGTGGAGAGAGAGATTTCTGGCAAAATCTGAGATCATTAAATTTATTTATGCCTTTTTTCTCGGAAATATTTTGTAAATCGATGTCAAAAAAGGCGCAAAATTTAGACTAAATGTAATAAACAACCAAAATAAATTCCATGAAATGACGGAAAGGGTGCTGCATTTTGAGAGAGAGAGCGCAACTGCGCATAAGTGAGGTGTCAAGTGTGTGTGATAATTCACAAATGTAGTGGTGTATTATTTTGTGAGGTAACACCTTTTGATACCATACCGCGGAACATTAAAATTTTGTATAAAACTCTAGAAATAATTTTAATGTTGGCAAGAAGAGATATTGGTACTGATTTGTTTAGGTTACCCTAGGTTAGGTTAGTTAAGGTTTGGTTAAACTAAATTACCAAATACTTCACTAATGACTAAACAGAAACTACCGTTCGAACCCTCAGTTGCGTACTGAACACTTCTCGCTCGTGTCATCTCGGTCCGACGATACTAAAGTTAGCTTAGGTTAAACTGAATTTTATTAATTAGTTTTTAAGATGTATGAATTTAAAAAATGTCGGTGCCTCGCCAATGTGGAGAGGCGCACACACGTGTGCGTGTGCGCGTGTGTACGTACATACATTTGAAAAACCTCATGAAAAATGAAGCAAAAACCGTGCTAAATTTGCTATTTGCAGTGAACACTTTTTCTTCCTTCATATTAAGTGGAAACATCGGTCGCTTCAAACCTATTTTAATCAATAAACGAATGAGAACAGGTGTTTCGCGCATTATAGAAGGCTTTTTTTTTTTCTGAAAGGCGGAGAAAGAGTGACATTTGTGGAAATAAGTGCCGGTTATATATATATATATATATATATAGCAGGTATATAAAGAGAAGAGACACGACTCTCAACATTTATTGGTCAAACGTTTCATTTAGCGACTAAATGAAACAACATCAAAATTAGAGAAAAAAAAATCAATATACAGGGTGTCCCTAAAGTCTGGACACATAGGAAATATCACTAACTATAACTAACTATATGTTATTATTATTATTATTATTATTATTATCTTAAATTCATGCAACTGAGGCCTAAGGTAGGCCCACATCGAATCAGCAACCCTGAGGTAGGACCAAATAGGACCTCCAAGTCCATGACTTGGAGGTCCTATTTGGTCCTACCTCAGGGTTGCTGATTCGATGTGGGCCTACCTTAGGCCTCAGTTGCATGAATTTAAGATAATAATAATAATAATAATAATAACATATAGTTAGTTATAGTTAGTGATATTTCCTGTGTGTCCAGACTTTAGGGACACCCTGTATAACTAAAGAAACATAAGTAAAACCGTAAATTTGCTGTACAACAGGTCTTTTAAGAGATTCTTACATAAATTACCCCCTGAGATGCTCAGCTTCACAAA
Organism: Bathynomus jamesi; assembly: GCA_023014485.1. Lineage (NCBI taxonomy): Eukaryota > Metazoa > Arthropoda > Malacostraca > Isopoda > Cirolanidae > Bathynomus > Bathynomus jamesi. Next base: position 137,996 of record JAJOZX010003343.1, on the reverse strand, counting down.
TGTTTGCTACGCGTAATGTCCCGAGCTTCCCTGAGGTAACAGGACGCGCTCAATACAGTCTAATGCAAAGAATTAAAAAATCAACCAACCCGATTATCCAAGCTATCCATGAGTCATGCCATTTATCCTCTAAGAGTCTAAGGCTCTAAGCTATGGACTTCTTGGTACGAAAACGTCTGTCTGTAGCTCCACTTAATTTCGACATTACTGTATTATTTCTAATCAGTTGTATATATTTTTATCCTTAGTATGTGAACTGTCATTGTATTAATAATATTTGTCATATGGACTATAGTCTGCCAATAAACCTTTTAGTATATATACTGTGTATATATATATATATATATATATATATATATATATATATATATATGGTGTCCCAAAAGTTCTGTCCCATAATGCACAACATATTAGCCTTTGGGGGCAGGACTTGTGCAACACTATATATATATATATATATATATATATTAGCTAATTGTAAAAAAGAAATGTTGACTTTAATATTGACCAACTCGAAATTTTGTTTACTTCATTTTCTGTTCGTTTTGGTTTACACTGTTGCGCGAGGAGAGGTCTTATTTAGAGGCTGAAATGTTCATATGAACGATGTAGAAAGGAGAGAAAATGAGGGTATAATAGTTTTAAATATAGAAAATATATAGAGTTAATGGAAATAATATAATATGATAAAGCGAAAGACTATTGTAGATAAAAGGCCAATGATAGTCGACTAGGAATCTCTCTTCTTATTTATTCGACTCTGGTTTAATTTCGTTTCTTTTCTTTTTGTATTTTGGCTTCACACCGGTTTTATATTAATTTTTTTTTCTTATTTATTATCTTAAAAATATTTAATGAAGTTATACCGTGAGTTATTTTTTTTATTAGAAAACGTTACGGTAGTGTGTACCCATCATTCGGTAACATTTATAAAATAATTTATAACCATATTTTTGTAGAAGTACTATTCATACTATTCGTACTATTCTACTATTTCGTAGAAGTACTATTCATTTTTATACATACATTGGAACCCGATTTATTTCTATTTTTACTTGACTATTATTAAACATCTTTTTATATTCCTTTCCTCTTCTTTAGGATTTTTTTTTTTTTTTTTTTTTTTTTTACAATTTTCGGGATCAACTACTACTCTTATTTCACAAGTCAGTATTAACCCATTAGTGCCCACTGGTAGAATTTCCTACCGACAAAATTGTCATTATTGCGTCACTTTCTCGTATATAGAAGGGTGATCCAGAGAAATGGGACCCAAAAGAAACCCCTGTAACTCTTAAAGTATAAGTCCTTTTATAAAATCATACGCATCATTCGAAAGAGGATAGTTACAAGTTTGTACAGGATTGTATAGGTTTTGACAATACAAGACAAGATAAGATACAAAACAAAATAAAAGTGTTAGTTAAAACTAACCCTTCAAGATGACTGCATGGACTGTGGAACAGCTGCCTTTCATAACTGAGCAATATTATGAGTAGTTTCAGCTCTTAGAAGGTGATTTTGACATCTGAAAATTTGTCTTGAAAGATCTTTGAGCTGAAACTACACTTCTTCCATGCTCATAATATTGCTCAGTTATGAAACGCAGCTGTTCCACAGTCCATGCAGTCATCTTGAAGGGTTAGTTTTAACTAACACTTTTACACTTTTATTTTGTTTTGTATCTTATCTTGTCTTGTATTGTATTGTCAAAACCTATACAATCCTGTACAAACTTGTAACTATCCTCTTTCGAATGATGCGTATGATTTTATAAAAGGACTTATACTTTAAGAGTTACGGGGGTTTCTTTTGGGTCCCATTTCTCTGGATCACCCTATATATGGTTGAGCAGCAAAGCAGGCTTTGGGTGTATAATAGAGAGTAGAACGGTGGTTTATATTACGATTTAGAATTCAAAATCGCTCGTTCTGCAAAGATAAGAGACGGTTAAATCTAAGAATCTTGTTAAACAAATGGTTTTCGAGCTTTAAAGCTCCTTTTCTGTATTTTGAAACACACACAACACACACACACACACACACCACTACTCCGACTGCACCGTGCTCCCTCTTCCTGCACCCCCCGAAACAAAGAAACTACTTAAAAATCCTGCCCCTACATACTCGAAGTCCTTCCAAGAAAACGCTAAGAAACAAAGAACGGCCATTTTTTTCTCTTTCAGTTTGCGTTTATGCTTTGCTTTTCGCCGTTATTTGTAATGAAGGAAATTTTGGTTGCCTGGAAGCATGCAACCGGTTTTTTTTATTTTTTTTTTTTATTTTTTTTTTTTTTAGCTGTTTGGAGTGTCGGGGGAGCTTCCGAAGTGAACGAGGGAAGAAGACGAAAAAAGAAGTTTTTTTTTAGAAGGGAAGGGGTAGGATGAAGCCAGAAAGGAGAGGAAGTTAGAAAGTGTGTCGAAAGAACTAAAAGTCACACACACAGGGTGGCGCAACAGTCCTGAGTGAAAGGGTCATCACTGCATAAATTATAGATTTTTAACTAAAAATCATTTTTATTTAAAAATAGGGGTGGCAATAGAATGCAAAAGATCCATTCTCTTTGGCTCCTTTGACTCCTGACATTTGCGCCACCCTGTGTGCGTGTGCGTGTATATATATATATTGTTCCATGCACTGTCTGTGTGTATCATATATATATATATATATATATATATATATATATATATATATATATATACAGTTAAAATATTGATAATTATCAGTTGGTAAGCATGATTAGCCAAGAAAAATAGATTATTTTAGTCACTTCAACTGATTGACTCTCGTTCATCAACTTGTCCGTGCAGAATAAATTAATGTTGACTCGAATTTTTTTTAATTTTATTTTTTGAGAAGTTAAAAATAAAATAAATAAGAGATGCCTAAATAGCTAAAAAAAAAATAATAGTTTTGTTAACGTTAAGACCACCCGAACTGAAACCCCCTTCTGCAGAAACCATGTTTAAATTTGGGATACAAACCCGATGCACACAGTCCGTTCATTCAAACTTCTCCTCCGCGTGTTTCTTAAAGAGATTTTATTCAAAACTTTTTGCCTCTACTGTAATATCCTCTTATTATTATCTTCTTTTTTTCCCCTTCAATAAGAATAAGAACCATCATTAACCCTCGTATTTATTCCTTTATACTTATATTTATTTATATATTTTTATATCAGACGTGTATAATTATATACTGTACGTTATGTCTTACGATATACACCTTCGTTTTAAGTACTCGAACGCTGCTTAATGTACTTTTTGCTATTCATAATTTATATAGCTCCATATACAAAGAAGGCACTTTGCCAGATATATACACAGGGTGTCCCACAAGTCCGGTTTCGTAGGAAAATTTATTTTAAATTTACCAAGTAATACGTTAGAACTAAAACAAATGTTTAAATTGGTCTTGTTTTGGGACCTTTTTTGGTTGCAGGTACAATAACGCAATGGCTAATATGGGAGCGAGTTACACTCGTGAGAAAGAGGCGGAGGCCTTTTCCTAACGAGTGTAACTCGCTCCCATATTAGCCATTGCGTGTTATTCTACCTGCAACAAAAAAAAGGTCCCAAAACAAGACATCAATTTGAACATTCGTTTTGGTTCTAATGTATTACTTTGGTAAACTTTAATTTAAAATAAATTTTCCTGAGACAGGACTTATGGGACACCCTGTATATACATATCATAGGAATGTTCATACATGATTTACATCAACTAAATCAACCATGTATCAGTTTATCAACCAATTGTGCTGCCAGGTATTGACTCCCGTCTCGGACTTTGTGATTTCGGACTTTCTTTGAGAGTTTTGTGATTCGGATTCCACGTTATTGAGCGGTTGGAAGCGCATACCAGGGTTAACCAAGGTTATAAATTTTTACAACGTTTCTGATAGTTAAATTTTTTATGGGGAAGGGTTCAGTCATTAATGTTAATATTATGTGAATATCGCTTGACGTTCAAATTGTGCCAGATTTACATCAGTAAATTTATCCATTTCATTAAACTGCAGAGTCACAAATTTGAAAGTCGTCCAATTGGGTAGGGCTACAGTACCCCATCTTAAGGTCATAAAACCGGGGGTTCAAATTAAGAGAGGAGAGGAACCCCCTGTTAGTTTTCTGAGATAGTCCAGGTTCCTCTGCATGGTCCATCTTTAATTACTTGAGAAAAGCTCTCACGCAATCTTCGTGCGTGCATTCATGCACATTAAGGTTAATCTATATACACGTATACTGTGTGTGTGTGTGTGTGTGTGTGTGTGTGTGTGTGTGTGTGTGTGTGTGTGTGTGTAGAAAGATTACTTAGCATTATTAATTTACATCAATGCGTTTTCTTATTAACAGACTTTTAACCCCCAACTTCACTATTTTCTATTATTACAAGGAGTTAAATGAACTTAAGTTTAAGTTCTTCCTTCTCGTTGGGTCTGTTCCAATTTAGTTTTCATTTATTTTTGGAGAAGTTTTCGGATAAAAAAGAAAAGAAAAAGGTAAATAGAAAACTCAATGAATATCGAAGTAACGTCAGCCAAACAATTACTTTTCAATACTTTAAAAAGAAAAAACCCTTTTCCTAAAATGGAATTACTAACTCGTATTTGCATATATATTGATTTAATTAATTATTTACTCGTTTATTTATTTGTTGTTTTAATTATTATTATCAATTATTATTAATTTTAATTATTATTATTATTAATTATAAAAGGAACGTAAACTTTCGTTAAAAGTGAATTGAGTCATCGCTGGCTTCTGAGGACGACGTAGAATACTCTTCTCTCATCACGACTCGAATCGTGGTGGTGATGGTGATGATTTAAGAGGACCTCCCAAACAGTCAAACATAAATAAAGAACCAATAAAGAAAAAAAAAAAGAAATTGTATTCACTCGGCGTTCACCTCAGGTTTACCTGACACTTAACTGACTTACGGAATGCCTACATTACAGCAGTCTCTCTCTCTCTCCTCTCTCTCTCTCTCTCTCTCTCTCTCTCTCTCTCTCTCTCTCTCTGTTTACCTGAGAAAGCAGGTAATGGCATTCATTAAGTGAATGTTGACAATGTTAAGACTCGTGGATGGAAGAATGGTGGAATAGTCTTGCATATACGAAAGCATCTCGAAATTTTCTTTCATCTTTGCAGGACACAAAATTGAATTTGTTCCAATGAAACGTTTTCAGAAAATGGAATTTCTCTGTTAATTATGAGATTACGTTGAGCAACAGCCTTTGATTTCCTTCGAGTTTATTCTCTTTATTTGATGGAGAAGACATAGACATAGACATAGACACACACACACATATATATATATATTATATATAATATATATATATATCTATATATATATATATATATATATATATATATATATATATATATAATGCTTTCAGTGTATTTCTTTATCACTGATGGTAGAATATTCAGCCAAATATTCTTCGTCCTTTTATAGTTTCTACAGTTGTTCATTATTTATTTAATTGGTTTCAGTTTATCCTTCTTACCGTCTACATAGTTCCATATAGCCTCAGGCCTCAGCTGGATTCATGTCCGGGCTTTGTGATGGCTATTCCATAATATTTAGTTCTCCAGTGTCCTTTTTCTTCAAATGTTTTTACAATCCGTGCTACGTGTTTGGGGTCGTTATCTTGTTGGAAGATGAACCCTAGTCCAATGAAGCGGTTTCCATCTGGCACAGCATGCAGTTGAAGAGTTCGCTTGTACTTCTCTTTAGTTAGAGTACCATCGGTTTTCACAAGGGAGCCAACTCCAGATGAACTTGTGAACCCACAAACACTCAAAGATCCCCCCAACTTGCTTTACTGTTGGTTGTAAGCACATATTATATATATCACAATGTCGACGTCGTACGTCCTTTTTTAGACTCAAAGATTTCAAATTTTGACTCTTCGCCAACCTTCGCCTAATCACACGACGTCCAGTGGGCATTATCTCATTTTACCCTTTTAAATTTGTGTCCTTGTCTCGGGTACGGTTTTCTTTTTGGCAGCAACTCTTCCGCGCAATCCTTCCTCCTACAATTGACGTCGCATTGTTAAGGCCCAAACGTTAGTGCCCTCTCAGCAATTAATGTCCCGTTGCAAACTACGACTCGGTTGTCTTCTACCTCTTCGGCATGTAATCTTCAAGTATTGGTCTTGAGATTTTCTTTTTTCTTGGCCTTCCTTTTCTTTGTTTGTCTTAGTTGATCCCGGTTGAAGATGGCGTTTGATACTGCCCCGCACCCCTTTTACAGAAATGTCTATTTTTTTTTTTAGCAATTTCTCTAATAATACATCTATCTAGTTGTAAAGTCACGATCTTTTCGTGGATATCTTCTGGTACCTGCTGTATTGGAGCCATTACACACAAAAAATTTAGTTTAACCCACTCGCAAACGAGTTCAAGGCATTCATTATTTCGATACATGATGTAAAAAACTAGAATTGTTTATAAAACGCGTTAAATACCACAATTATGTTGGACACATTCTATAAACCCAACCATTCTATTGTAATTAATCAAAGAATGAAAAAGCCGGTAGCCTAAAATCGATTTTCAATGAAAAAGAACAAAGGATAACATACCCGAGAGATGCGGTTGTAAGAATGCTTTCAGATTGTTAACCGTTAACCTTGTAGGTCACCGTTTATATTGCGCATGCGCATGCGTAATGTGGACAAGTAAAATTATGCTATTTAAGAGCATTGGTTGCGAAATTCTAGATTTAAACTAGAATATGAATTGGTCAATTTTCATGGCAGATCCAAACTTTTCAACAGCACTGTATTTATATATACAGTAATATATATATTCCCTTTGGTGGTGAAATATATGCCAAGTTATGCTAACTTCTACTTTGTAGTAGCGTAGTGGTAAGCGCCTTGGCCTCTTAAGAGGTCCTGGGTTCGAATTCTGGTGAAGTTAATTTTGCATTATGGATAGTCATGCGTGTTCATGCGTGACAATTCCACGTATATGAATGTAACTATAATATAGTGGGGTACTACATCACTTTGATACATTTCCCGTAGACATTTCACGTATAAATCATGGTTTTCTTTCGTTTCATACTCGCAAGGAAATGAAATGAAGATGAAAAATGAAAAATTAAAAAAATTTTGGTAAACCAATTGTCCATATGACAAATTGCAAGAATACAAACTGTTTCGAAGGACCATATTGTTTTTTCCGTGTGCATTTACCGCCCGTTAAATTTTTTAAAGAAACTCCTGAAACCTTTTCTCTGGAATTATTTTGGTCATTTTTTTTAATATTTTTTATAAAGTTCAATGCATCATGACGTACTTAATACCTTTACTGTCCACGCGTAATTAGGTATAACCCTTTCGTACAACTAATAAAAGAAAGTAATCGATATAGTTGCAGTTGTGGAAAAATATCCGCCTAGAAACTATTTCTAAAAATGCATAAATAATTGCTAATCGGTAATGATTTTGAGATTTATTTTTGATAGTTTATTACAGTTACCAAAAGAAATAAAATATCTAAGGAAAAGCATAATTTTACTAATTAGTAATTTTTCTATGCTTTTTAGAAACTGCTTCTAGACGGAGACGAACTTTTCTTCGCAAATATATATATATATATATATATTCTGTAATTGAGGATCTCCGAGGAAGAAGAAGCTAAGCGACAAAAGTAAAAAACGCCAGAAAACGCGATTAAAGTTGTACCAAATTTGAAAGTGACCTTTGAACTTTAAGATATTTCGTCAAAATATCTTCAAAAGTTCAAAAGTTTTGCCACTTTCAAGTTTGTAAAACTTTTAACTACGTTTTGTCGCTTGACCTCTTCTTCCACGGAGGGCCTCGTATATGTTGTGTATGAACTTTTTTATATTTTTTGGAGCGGATTTAATAAGTTTGTTTTCAGAGTTTGATTTATTTATGAAAAAGTTTAAAGTTTCTTAAAATTTTGAAGAATTAACCAACTATTAATTAAAAATCTTTGAATTTAGGAGAATGCAACCCAATTTTGTGTTTTGCATCTTATATATGATACAGCCTTTAAGTAAGATTGTGTATTATATTTAGCCCAATTAACATTAAATGTTGTTAATTGTTTAGGAACGACGGTTAAAATTTTTTACCAAAATTTCAGTTATGAAAAGACAGTAAAAGTCACCGGGAAATCACTGTATCTTGAGCTCTGTTTACCGAGTCGCTGTGTTTGTAGATTTCGTAAGAATATAAGGGAGTGTAAATTACGTTACTAATTCGACCATAAGTAGAATAAGATTTGGAAATGTAAGGAACGACAAACACTGTCGAGACCCTTGGTCTGATCAAACCATTTATATAAAGAAATTGTCCAAATACAATATCTTTAAATCCACTAATCCATACCCGAGGAACAAATACATACGGGTTTACCTCTCGCTGTGGAGCTGTCAACCTTTCGGACGCGAGACAGGTACTAATTACATACTCACCCGTCCATGGGTAAAAGATTAAAGAAGAAAAAAAAAAAGAAGGGTGTATGATTTAGATGACAGCCGAAGAACGTCTGGTTTTGAATGTCGAGTCGGCTTTATTGAAGGACTTAAAAGTTAAGGTCGAGGAATGATCATTTTGTTCCTGCTTTTAATGCACCGAATCCAATGATGAAAAATATCCCCATTTTCGTTCTGAAAAAGGGAAACGAAAGAAAAATTGAAGGAAAAAAAAGGCTCTGAAAAATTCCGATAAAAATGATTGATCACTTTCGTGGAAAACGAACAATGTACATTTTTAGACGCCAATTCTGAACCATTGAGGAAATATATTTATAAGGTGTCCATCCCCATTTTTTAGTTTTTGGTTTAAATATATATATATATATATATATATAAATAATTTTTTTTACCTCCAGGAATATAGTGAATACGGTTCGTTTATTTATATATGTTAAAGTAAGATTGTGAAACTAGTGATTTCATGAAATCCCTGAAATTTTCAGTAAGATTGTGAAATTAGTGATTTCACTCAGGGACTTTTAAGTTAGTAATTTCCTTAAGTCCCTAAGTGAAAAAACAATAATTACGCGAAATTACTGAAAATTTTAGTGATTTCATGAAATCACTAATTTCAAAATTTTACTGAAAAATTAAGGTATTTCATGAAATCACTAGTTTCACAATCTTACTGTGACATATATATATATATATATATATATATATATATATAATATATATATTATATATATATATATATAATTCGTGTATTTAAGCATTTTACGTTCGTTTGGTAAAATATTAGTTAAAAAACGGGTTTTAATATTTAAAATTTTAAATGCTAAAAAATAGTGACAAAATATGAATCAAGATATTTTTAGGTAAAGAATTTAAAATTTATTTAAAAAAAACACAAAGGGATTAAAACGCTCTAAAATTTTTTTTTTTTTAATTATTATTAAGGAGTAAGTCAAATTATTTAGGAATTGTTTGAATTTATTAAGGAGAGCAGAATTTTTTTTTATTTTTTTATTTTTAAACACAATTCATTAAAATATAGTTACAGTCGCAAAAATAATTGACTGTTTACTTTAAAAGGGTAAAGTTGCCAATTGGCCCCGCATCGGTCCTAATGTCGCGCATTTGACTTACGAAAACCCCCACAAAATAGTGTTACGTACAGTGAAGGAAATAAAATTGATGTGAAACATTGCTTCTTGTAATTTCGTTACTATTTCCTTCATTGTAACAGTATTGTGTATGTAAGACTGTAAGTAAAATGCGCGACATTAGGACGGATGCGTAACTTTACCCTACATTAATTTCATTTTTTATTACATTGTATTAAATTTAAAAAGTTGCCCGAAATATAAAGACAAATACTTTAAGTTAAAAAAAATATTTTAAAATCGTTTTTTTAAACTGAAAATTTATATAAAAAAAAAAATTAAAATAATGACCCCCCCCCAAAAGGGTGAAGCCCATTTTTACCCGCGCTAAAAAAAAAAAAAAAAAAAAAAAAAAAAAAGAGCGCCTGAAGTTAAATTCGTATAGGCCTACATTACATAAAGATATTGATTGTACAAAAACATTAATAATGATAAATTTCTAGAAGCGGAATTACCGGATAACACACTTGGTTCAAAAACAAAGCGTTGAATGAATGATTTTCACATTCATTATTCCATTGAGATTCTCGCTTGGGTTTTTCCTTTCAAGAATAATAAGTTGGTTTGATATTTGCTAAATTGGTTTGCCAGACCCGAAAATCACCTTTTGAAATGACTGAAAATGGTTGGGACCACACACGAATCCAAAAATTTCAGAAAAAAAAAATTACACCGAAACATTTCCTTTAGCTTTTGGTCCCTCGGGGTCTTTCCTGGGACTAAATCGTCTGACATTAGCCAGCACAAAATGTGTAAAATGGATGTTAGGCATTAAACCGTTAATAAAAAGATAATGAGCAGATACATCCATATAATTGGTTTGAATTTATCGTTTAATTTATTGTGGGTTTGACTATAGGCTAAACTGGATTAAATTTTTACAAATTGTCTAGATAATGTATTGGTGGAATTTTATAATTGTTTGATGGTCCGACTTGTCCATAATATCACGCTTAGTTTAACTTTTAAAACTCATTTGTAGAAAAATTACAATGTTTAATTACAACTTAACTCGTTATATAATGAATCAAAGCTTTTGAAACTACTGATTGTAAACTGTCTGTCTGTCTGTCTGTCTGTCTTTCCCAACATACAAAATTATTTTGTCATTTAACATGAGTGAATATCCGAATTAAAAAACTAAACGCCATCTTATTATTTTTAAATGAAGGTCTAAGTATGACACAAATCAATAAATAGAAAAGTTCCCTCATGAAAGGTTTTTTTTTTTAAATATCCCAAAACTTAATTTCACATTTCGTTTATAAGAAACAAAAATGATTTAATGAATAAATGAGAGATGAAAATGAGATATGAATTTATGAAATAGCGTAATCATATATTTTCTATCTCTATCACAGAAGAGAGGAAAAACTAAAAATAGCAGTTTTTTTTTTAACTCGTTCTTAGAGAGAGAGAGAGAGAGAGAGAGAGAGAGCAACCTAAAAGAAAACGGGTAAAGAGGGGGAACTGATTAACTTTGAAAAAAGTGACATATGCAGTCACGCAGATGATATTTGTCAGGTGTTAGCTTCAGAATTTATCAGAATCATATAGAAAATGGTTTTGACAATGGAGAAGCAGTTCATCTTATAGTGGTCGGACCGTCTATTAATAAAACTGTATGCATAGCCTTTCCGGACTAAAATATAAACGCATTATAACAAGGGCAAGTTTTACCATGGTACAAAACATATACTTGAGGTTAGCTAGAGTGGGTAAAACAGTAAGAACAGCATTGAGTAGCTTTTCCACCGAGCGTCATAAAAGGGTAGGACATATCTTGGCATAGAGGCAATGGTTTTTTGCATAATGACATGGTCAAATATTTGCCAAGGCTGAAATTTCCTTTGACGTAGATGTGGGAGGATATTCTAGATACTCACAAAACCTACAGCCCTTTTTTACTTCCACTAAACGGTGGTTTGGAAGTGTTGTTGTAGTACAACTCTAATACAGATCTTCAACAAATTGACGTATTGAATGTCAGGTCAGTCTTTTCAGCATTTCCAAGTTGGTCGTACCGTCACACTAAGCCACCATGTGTTGAACTGTAAGCTGTGAACAAGATTTTTGAAATGGTAGACTACCATCCTTCATTTCATCTACGTACAATTCGAGGTGAACTGTTAACTGAGACTAGTCTGAAAACAGAGCAAACCTCCCAAATTCTCTTCTGACGAATATTTTTTTTATACACTGGCGGCTGTAAACGGGGTTTTCGCTCAGCCACATGTCCATTGTATTGTAGATTATGCAAATAAGGCGAAACTTCTTAGTGACAAACTGGTATAGTTTGTCGTGTCTTATTAGCGTTGTTTATGGATTGAACCTCGACTGACAGTCATGGGCTCATGTTTGTCCTGCAAAAATTTATGGTTGTCCTGGTTAGTGATTAGTGTCTCACTTCTTTTAATTTATCCGTCTTTCACTCTAATCACAGTCTGATTGTACAGCCCACATAACCAACCACAATTAAGTGGTAACAAGTAATGAACACTTAACTGCGCAAAGCATCTTTTACGATCTATTTACAAACTTTTCCGACACAACCTCTCTTGTAATATGAACACAAGCTTTACACATTTAGAACGGCTGTTCCCATATCTTTGTTGGTTTATTGTTCAATTTCTTTTGGCAGGGTTATATATATATATATACACATATATATATGTATGTATGTATGTATGTGTGTGTAAAAATATGATGATGTAATTGAAAATAGTATGAGGTGCATACATACACGACTTGTAAAAATATTTTTAAATGTAGGGTGACTTCAGTCGCATTTTACATAACCTAAAATAAAGTTTCCTGGAAATTCTATTTCTCAGAAATAGGAAGCATAAAGTATCTTAAAATTTATTCGTTCCATTTCTGTTTATGCATACAGTTAGGATTTAAGCCTGCGTCATATCTTTGATCGAAACAGCATTCCTTTCATAACATTACGAGAGCTTTTACAAAGTATATATTTTCTCTGGAGAGTTACCCATCATCCTTCCATTTCACAGAGCGAAAACTTTGCATTATTGGAACCTCCGCCTCGTGTCTTATCCCGTTTTCTTTGCGTAAAATAGAATACTTTTTAGAGGGTAAAAAGTATTAAAGAATTTACAGTGAAAATACAAATTGAGTTTAGTTAAAAACCGTAATAATTTTTTGGTTCTCTCGTTATAGTTGTATCGCGAGGAGGTAATTTATAACCCTTCTTTTACGGGAGTCTAGTATAGAGCGAGGCATTTTCTCGAAACTTGGTTTTTTATGGTCTAAATTTATGTTTTTCACTGTCGTTAACATGTAGGATTTACATAATTGAATTTAACGTTATAGGGCCTTAATTAGTGTAATAAATTTAGCCGACGAAAAAGAATACTTTTGTCAACATATTTAACGAGCTAACCTAAAATGCCTTTTAAAAATAGTAATTTATAACAATGAATTTTATATTAAGATAGTAAGAGTAATAATAATAATAATGACTATTATTACTATTACTATTATTATTATTACGACATCAACAGTTTAAGAAAATAAAAAGTTGTTAAACAGAGGCTGTAAAACAAAGTTTTTTAATGAAGACGAATGATAAATTTCCTCAAGTGCATCATTTTAATCAACATAATGGACAAACTTGCAGGATAAATCAAAACTCTCTCTCCTAAAAAAAATAATGACCACCTTTAACTTAACCTAACCTTAGTGATAAGTGTTTCGAATGCAATTGAGGGCTTGAAGGATAGTTTCTATTAAGTCATTAAATAGTGAGGTACTCGCTAATCTAATCTAACCAAACCTTAACTAACGTAACCTAGCGTGACGTAACCTAATCAGGACCATCGTATCTTTTTTCCCACAATAAAAATATATCTATTTTTTTTAATACAAATTTTTTGATGTTCCGAGGTATCAAAAGTATTACCTCGCAAAAAAATTACCACAATAAATCTGTGAATTATCACACACTCAGCCTCACTTATGCCTGGTTGTGCGCAAAAACCTGTCTTGCGCAACAAATGGGGGCGTTGTGGGGCTGTTTAACCTCCCCGAACGGCATGATCATATGGCAGAAGGGAACTACAGCTTTACGGGGGTCCGAACTATCTACGAGTCGCTACATTATCTAAACGCGGAGTACGGTCATCCGTCCAGTTACTGAATAGACTCAACATCAATTAATCTCGCTGATATAACGGAAAGCGGTGTCGCTACGTGGCCCCGTTGTACGATATGAATTAACATAGAAAAAAATAGAAAAAGTATATCCAGTTTCATATCTATATTTTTAAGGCTGTTTCCGCATCAATGCATTACAGAAAACTGAATTCCTTCAGCGAGGCTATGAGAAATGGCTGCTCGTCTGTAAAGTGGGGGGAATGGTTCAGCAATATATGAAAATTCATTAAAAAAAAATACAATGTATATTTTTTTTTTATAAAATGCAGGGTGTCCGAGAATTATCTGTACAAGTTTTGGCTGTTATTAAAAGTCAACCATGAAGTGTAGAAATTCCAGTGTTGTCCTATTTTACAGAGAATCTCATTAAGTTTTTTCTGATACCAAGTTTTGACAAGTTTTTTAGAAATTCCAGTGTGTCCGAAAATTATCTGTACAATTTCATCTTTTAATAAAATTCTTGATAACACGTAAAATTCTTAAACAAGATTATTTAGAATCTGTATTTTCAAAAGTTTCTTTTATTAAAGTAACGTTGTTACAAACATTCGATATGTGCACCATCAGTGATTCGCAAAACATCCAATCGATACTCCAAATGTTGCCATGTACGCTGCAGCATATCCACATCAATTCGCTCAATAGCAGCTGTGATTCTTGCTTTTAAATCATCAGTCTGTCACCCGCGTACAAAAACGACTTGTCAAAACTTGTTATCAGAAAAAACTTAATGAGTTTCTTTGTAAAATGGGACAACACTGGAATTTCTACACTTCATGGTTGACTTTTAATAACAGCCAAAAATTGTACAGATAATTCTCGGACCCCGGTAGTTTAAAATTATGATCTACCCTGAAGACAATTATTCAAACGTGACTATCCGCATGCAGGAGGGAGTTTCGAAGGTTTGGCACTTCAGCACTCTATTTTTCGCATATTCGGGCTATAAAAGAATAAATTCTAGAATATGCTTCAAACTTGATTATGAATTTGAGATTTTTAATTATTAAACGTTATTTTTTCAGTCCCCATATTCGCTACAAGACGTTTTATTGGCAACGAACAGTCGGAAACCCAAATTTTAAGAATATTAAGAATAAATTAAGAAATTCAGAGAATAAATGACAATAATTGAAGAAGTCACTGCATATATAATTAAAAGTTAAACGAACTACAAACAGTTTGAACTCATCATATGATTTGGCACAGTGCCAATCGATGTGGTAAAAATATGTGCATGATTATATATATATATATAATATAATATTATATATATATATATATATATTAATATATATTATATTGAATAATATTATATTTAATATATTTTATGTACGTATAGAGGATTGACAAAATTAAATAGACACCTTCGGTTTCTCCATAGGCTTTTAATTAATAATAAAAGTCGATAAATAATAAGATTTATTAAATCCCTCCCCTCAATTCGGAATTGGGGAGGGAAAATATTCTGAAAAGTAATCGATCAATTCCGCTCAATTCGTAACCATTCCGAATGTTAATTCCGCAATTCGTAATCTGTAAATGATGTAATTTTTATTAGAGTGTAGTTATCATACGATAGAAATTACAGCAATCGACATTACATTTTGTATTTATTAATTCAAACAGAAATTAGCATAAAATTTACTTTGTTTATTACGAATTACATTTCGGAATTATTACGAATTGCGTCAACGTTCCGATTTTTCAGAGTGGAATATCTAATTCAGAGTACTTCCAAATATTATGAAATTCGCAAAATTCCACCTAATTCCGATTCTCCCGAATTCGGAAAGGCTTGAGCCCCTATTATTCCGAATTGCGGAGGGATTACTGTATTTAGAATAGTGTTGCTTTCTCCTTTGCATTACGTAAAGGTGACACACGTTCTGGCATTCCATTGATGAGCTTTGCCATTTGTACTTTAGGACAATCATCTTGGTGTCTATTTACTTTTAGCAACCCTATATATATATATATATATATAATATATATATATATATATATATATATTGGGTAAAATAAAGTATAAAAAATTCGCAAAACAAATGCAGGGTCAACACTGAACAAGATATTTAAGTCTTTAGTTGCACTTCGTCGTGATATTTATAAGATTACTTCCCCTTCAGTGTCATTCCCATTCCCGGTATCATCCCACTCTAGGTCATTCCCATTCTCGTATCATCCCACTCGAGGTCATTCCTATTCCCGGTATCATCCCACTCAGTCATTCCCATTTCCTATCCATGATCCGCGAGTGAAAATGCACATTTGAGAAAAGAGTTTCCCGATTTGAGAAACAATTTCACTCCATTCCCATTCGCGACGAAGACACCAAATGAAAATGGGTAATATTTCCTAATTTAACTTAACCCTTTAACGCCGAACGTTTTTGTAGGGTTAAGTCTAAATGCGTGTATTTGAAACGGTACGTATTCGACCCAGTCGGCGTTAGAGGGTTAACCTAACCTGAACCAGAGTGGAAAAGCCGTGGATGAGAATGAAAATGGCATAAATTGGGAATAGACCGATTTGAAAATGGCTTCTGATACCTATTTGAACGAAGTCACTCCTCCATCAAAATATTTGACTACGAAACTGTAAGTGCTGAGTAATAGAATGAATTTTACTATATACTTTTATACCTCCCCTGTATACAGCTGTATACCTCTGTATACCTCTTTGAACTTAAAAGTGTACTTTTAAGTTTTATTGTTATTACAATTAGATATGTTAGTGACTATAGTCGCTTAAATGACCCATTTTTGGGTTAATTTTCCGACAACTAAACGATACCTATAAACATGTAGATTAGGGTGATTCAAAAAAATCAAAGTTTTTTTTAATTGTTCAACCTGTATTTTTGTTCCTTATGACAAAAAAGTAGTGTATGCCAAATTTGGTGAATTTTAAATAAAATTTACTATGTGCTACCAGGCGTCAAAGTTTCCCTTTTTTTTCAATTTGTTTGTTTTTACAACGTATGATTTTATGTTTAAGTGTTTATATTTCAGAATTTTTAATTAATGGTTTATATACTAGCTTGCTTTTAATTGCTTGGAACTCGTAATTTTGATACCAATTAATCGATTATGGAAGCTAGGCCTAACTCACCATCACCTCGTTGCTCAGTTGGGAGAAGTTCTACAAGAAAAGAAACTGACGAATGGCAGTACTAAAAACAGTACTAAAAACATCCGTATTACCATCAGAGAAGGAAATGATGGCCCTCTTCATGCACTACAGAAATATTAAAAAGCAAGACATTAGAGAATCATGCTGCTCTACTGCAGATGATGT
Organism: Bathynomus jamesi; assembly: GCA_023014485.1. Classification (NCBI taxonomy): domain Eukaryota; kingdom Metazoa; phylum Arthropoda; class Malacostraca; order Isopoda; family Cirolanidae; genus Bathynomus; species Bathynomus jamesi. The sequence continues at coordinate 120,889 of JAJOZX010003343.1, read as the reverse complement.
GCTAGCAGTTTGGAAAAAAAGCAGGAATACCAGCAAAACAAAGAATACATGTAGTAGATAAAATTCAAGGAATACTGGAGGAATGGCAGCTGCTTAAGAAAAACAAAGTAAACAAATTGAAAAGATCACAAAATTTAAATAATAAAGAAGAAAAATGGAAAAGATAAATTGGAAAACTTATTTGACATTGCTCATGAGAATGCTATGTGCTTATAAAAATAGAAGATAAGAAATTCTTGAAAATGCAACGTGAGAAAGGACGTCATGGAAAAATGGGTACCATTGATAAGGCTGTTGCTAAAAAAGAGCAAAGAGCAGCAAAAAAGCAACAACGTTATGAAAAGAGGAAAGCAGAAGAAGAGATCAAAAGAAAGAAGAATGAAGAGGCTGTCATACTCACTAGTACATCATCAGAATCAGAATCAGAGGAGAGTAAAAGTGATGAATCTGGTTTCTGTGCTGCACAACCTTCAACATGGAAAAGTAAGGTTGGCAAACGTAGAAAATTGTTTGATGATAAATTATTAGGAAGTCTTGATGTTGCAAAATTGAGTGACAGAAATGCGTCTCTAGTTTTAATGCCAACAATTCAAAGTCTAGGAAAAAATCCAGAAGAATACAATGTTAGCTACTCTTCTATTCGTAGAGAGAGGATAAAATATAGGAAGAAAATTGCAGAGAACCTGAAAGAAGAATTCAAGCCAGAGGTGCCCCTAACAATTCACTGGGATGGAAAATTAATTGAAGATATTACAGGAATGCATATTGTTGACCGTCTGCCCGTATTGGTTTCAGGAGAAGGCGTTGATCAACTTCTTGGTGTGCCTAAACTGGATTCAGGTACTGGTCTCCTGACAGCAAATGCTGTGTATCAGACATCGCTTGAATGGGGCATCTGCGAACAAATAAAATGCATGTGTTTCGATACAACGGCAGCCAATACTGGTCCTAGAAATGGTGCAGCTATTCTTCTAGAACAAAAATTCGACAACGATTTATTGTGGCTGGCATGTCGACACCACATATTTGAAATTATGCTGGAAGCTGTTGTTTCAAAGTCTTTATCACCATCTTCTGGCCCAGATATAGTCCTTTTTAAGAATTTCAGAGAAAAATGGTCAAGCATTAATAAGGAGGACTACGAAACAGCATTATCAGATCCAGATATCTATGAAAATATTCATGACATCAAAGATGACATAATTACATTTGCAGCAAATCAACTAGATACATTCCAACCAATAGACGATTACCTAGAACTATTGCAGTTAACAATTATTTTTTTGGGAGGTGAACCAAAAGGTGGAATCAAATTTAAACATCCAGCGGGACTTCATCGGGCTAGGTGGATGGCCAAAATTATATATTCATTAAAAATTTTTATGTTCAAATCTCAGTTCAAAATTTCAGTAAAAGACAAAAAAGGACTAAAAGACATCTGTCTATTTGCTACTCGGTTATATGTAAAGGCATGGTTTACAGCTCCTGTGCCATCTTGCACTCCTCGTCTTGATCTGGAATTATTACAGAATCTTGTAGTCTACAAACAAATAAATGACACAATTGCATCTGTTGCTATTAAAAAACTGTTAGGTCACCCTCTGGTACCTATCAGAAGAACTGGTAGCCTTGAACTTTTATGATGATGAAGTGCCTACTGAAACAAAAAACAAAATGGTAAAGGCCTTGCAAAATACAACAGAAACTCTTCCTGCAAAATGGGCTTTTCTAGATCCTGCACTTATTCCAACGAAGAAATTAGAAGATTTTGTCACATCAAATACTCAAAGGTTCTTTACAATAACAGAATTTAGTTCAAAATTTTTACTCAAAGATGCTAAAGAATGGCATAATGATGAAGAGTATAACTCCGCTAAGAAATCTATCAAACAATGTAAAGTCGTGAATGATATAGCGGAAAGAGGAGTGAAATTAATGGATGAATATAATAAAATACTAACACATGACGAAGATCAAAAACAATTCTTGCTACAAGTAGTGAAAAACTACAGGGCTGTTTACCCTGATAGAAAAAAAGAAACATTGATGAAGTAAGGACAGCTACAGTAATGTCTCAAATATCATGCTAGTTTAATTATGCATGCTTGTAGTTATGGTAGGACCGACGGGGGAGCTTTCCACATTAAAAAAAAGCAATACGCCTTGTACTGTACCTCCTGGGTGGTGTGGAAAACTGTACAACAATATTGGAAAAAATTGACAATTTGAGTCGTTCTGTCAATTTTTAATTGCTGGTAGCAACCTCTAAAAATTAAAAATTTGCTAAAATATTTTAGGATAGTTGTTTTTATGCTGAAATGAACCATTTAAAGGGTTGAACGCATTAAAATATATAAAAAAAATTTTTACCCCCATATTTGAATCACCCTGTAGATGTATTTGTAGAAACGTGGCATCATTGTACAATTTATATTATTACTTCCGTTGGGACAAATATGCCCCTTGGTCCTCAAAGGGTTAATATGCAGAGAAGCTTAATTGTTTGAATATGCGAGCAAGCGAGCGAGCAACGGCTCCTTGCTATAAGAACACGAGGACTTAATATCTGTGTTCAATCATAGCAAAGGATATCAATCGATTAGATTTGGTCTAAATTTTAAAGCGGGTAAGTTAAAATTTGGTTTGGTGACTTCTCTCGAATTTCTTTGGTTTTCGTTCAATGAAATGGTTTGTTGTACACTTAAAGAAACGAAGTGGTTATAGTATAAAGTCGTTATGATTTTAGCTGAAACTATATAATTCTATAAGGCGGCAAATTGTTCGCGTTCGACCCATCTGCAGCATCCCGCCTCAGTTGGAGGATTATGGTACCCATTCATCTACCAACAAAAGGAAGGATCACAACTAAGGTGCATTTTACGAGAGAGAGAGAGAGAGAGAGAGAGAGAGAGAGAGAGAGTTACAAGGAGTTACAAGGAAAAGAAGTACCTCAAAAGGCCTTGCGGCCCATACCGAGGAGGTACCAATGGCAACGGGTGCCAGGGAAAATTTTGTCTTTCAAACTATGCTAGCAGTAGTAGAAAACTGGATAGAAAAGTAGAAGGCTCTCTCCCCACCCTCCGCTCCCTCCCTGCCAGAGGCAGGTACGGAAAAAGGTTGAAGAAAATACCTTGACCCTGGAAAAGTAGCCAAGGAAATTTTACAGGAAAGTGGAGAATATATAAATAGCTCTATATTTAGCTTGCTCACAGAGACACCAAGCAAGCGAACTCCTGCATAGTTTTCTGAGGTTTTAATCTTAAACTATGAGTGTGTTCTGTACTTTGTCTAGCCTATTTTTAAACAGAGAGAAGAGAGAGAAGAGAGAGAAGAGAGAGAGAGAGAGAGAGAGAGAGAGAGAGAGAGAGAGAGAGAGAGAGAGAGATGCGCTTCATACTCTCTTAAAAGTATTAATGTTGATGTATTTAGGTAGATGGAGATGATGTTTGATGAGGATAGTTATTGCACTTTTGTGACTCATAAATAAAGTGGTGATGGGTTGTTTCCTTTACAGAGGGACACTATTTAGCTTCTGAATGGACTTTAACGAGACGTCACAAGTTGATGTCCGTTCAGTCTTGTTCAGTCTTGATTTAAGTCTTGTATATAACGACCATTATTATAAGCAATTAAAAGCTTAATATTGAAACGTCAAAATTATTTTGAAGTTACTCTCTCTCTCACACACACACACTATATATATATATATATATATATATATATATATATATATATATATATATATATATATATATATATATAGTTATTGCATTCCGACTTTGCAATTAGACTTTAATTGAGATAACGAGGAAGTCTCCCAGTCGAACTATATTTGGTATAAATTGTAAGTCATTTGAGGGAGATTATTGCTTTTTCTAAGTTGACGGACTTTCTTTTCATATTTTCCTTTGATGAGATCATCCTCGTTAACAAGACCGCGAGGTTGTTTGGGTGCAATAATGCGGATATGACGTTCGTGTAATTTTTTTTTTAACCCATCAACACCTAGCTGCACCGCTACGCTGCGTACCTTTTATACACCTCTTCTTTGGTAGTTTAGTATCTGGCTATGGTGGGTGTGCCCTTGTAGCGGAAATTGATGAGACCGTAACCCAGGGGGTTGAGGGGCCAACCCCTCCCCTTCCGTTAATTATTGGTGTCCGCATTACCGCATATTATCTTTTACGAGGAGTGCCTATGGAATGCCTCCACCGTTCGCTCGCTGTCGTCATCGTCCTAATTTATTTTAAGCGTTGTCGTCATGGTTACACAGTGCCACAACGACATACACCACCTAATTTATGGATAATTATTTATACAACAGAACGAAACAAATTATCAAGTTCGAATTAGTCTTTTTTTTTACACTTCTCGTTCGTTTTGCAATCCCCCTTAATTTATTTTAGTTTTGCTACTTGTTGAGATAAAGTCAGGAGGGAGAGTGCCACAGTCTTTTCTTAATGTTGCATCATGCATGGCTCTCTCTCTCTCTCTCTCTCTCTCTCTCATAAATTTACACAGAATATTGTTGAGCGGAGGATAAATGCAGCTTGTAGTATTATTGTTACTCATACATATCAGGAGGTTAACTTGCAGTTATACTCCCATATACGTGCAATAACTCACCACTAGAATAGGAGAAGACTCGCACTAATGCATCATATCCATTGAAATGCGTTGTGCATATTGTTTTTTAGAAATTACGTTTTTGCGCATGTTGAAGACGCTTGCCACAGATTTTTTTTTTTTTTTTTTTTTGTAGTGAAGGTTAAGTTAATGTTATTACTAGGAAACTACGAACAATTGGGATTCGAACCCGGTTAATCCCATTTTCTAGCTGTGACACTTCATTGATAAGTATTTTAGTCTTAGGTTAGATTACATAGGTAGGTTAAGGTAATTTACTGGAATATTGATTAAATATGTCGTTGACCAAATGTTTTTAGGTTCCCGCTTGATTTCCGAGTCGGATCACGCTTCTACCGACCATCCACTTTCCTGGACCTTCGTAAAATATCTGTTCAAGAGGTTATTGTATATATATATATATATATATATATATATATATATATATATATATATATATATGTTACACAGTCCGTGCATGGAACAAGGAACTCTTCTGGGATAATTAAATCTACTATAGTCCAAATAAACAATGGTAAATGACAAATACCATAGTTTATCTTTTTCATGATGTTAGCACGACGTGGGCAACGGGTCACTAGCAAAGAGGCCCCAAAATATAGCTTCCTTCACCAGCTATCTACTAAGCAAATATGCTAAGCAGATAGGGCCCAGCTTTGGAACAGGAACACGGTCTGTGTGTAATGTAAAAGTTTCTCAGGAGACCATTCTGAGTTGTAGCACATGTGTATATACTAATTGATGAGCTCGCTGCGTTGAATCATAGACAAATATTTTTATTCCTTGATTCTGTTCTCTTACTGATGTTTTGTCCCCGCTAAATTTGCTAGTTAAAATTACAGTTTAAGAGTGACAAAATTTTAATTGAGAAGAGAACCCGTTCATCTTGAACCATCCCAGCTGTTTGCTATATAAGAATATCTTTCTAAAGACTTTATTCTACGTACGGATCCTCGTAAACAAAGTGTCGTAAACAAAGTGTTTAGAGTTTAGACGAACTAGAGAGTGTAAACGACAAAGAAGTGCCTCGTAAAAATTGACACTTATATGGCACTCTATTTTACTCTGCGTAACATCAAGTAAAGAATAAATGTATCGCTCGAGTGACATTAAGCGGTTTATTATAACGGAGTTTAAAGGTTTACAATGGTAAATTTATTTAAATTTATTACGACGAATAAAGGTTGACAACTTGTCAGATAATTTTTAAAATAATTTGCAAAGGAAGTAGAAAAACGAGACCATTATTTAATAAGTGAAAAAAAAATGCTGCATTTATTCAGCGACTTGCTGATATTACAGACAAACACTGACAGCATTGTGTGTGTGTGTGTTTGTGTGTGTGTGTGTGTGTGTGTGTGTGTGTATGAAATAATTCCCTGACGAGGTGTACTGTTGAATACACGAGACTTGAATAATTTTTCCTTTTTCTTTGTGGGTTTGCATCATTCATTCTTTTCACGTGTTTAAGTGTGAAATTAATATTATATATATATGTATGTATACTCTGTATATATAACGTCCAAACAGCTCATTTCCTCATGACGTCAGGGTAAGTGTGCCCTCAAGGATCACCTGAGCCAGAGTAGTAATTGGCGAAGTCAACTTCGCCTGACTTCGCTCGATGCCAGGCCACAACGTGATCAAAATGTCACATTTAGTAAACGTAAATGAATTTGATTCCAATGATAGCATATTCTAAAAGTATACTTAATTCCACTCGTGCAGTACACAGCCTGATAGTACACCCCTGTACTATTTTGAAGAAGGTAATTTGATTAATTTTCACGATAACAGCGAGTGAAGGTGTGAACAGTGACTTGTCAATCCCCTAACCAGAGGGTACGATCTCATAAAGCATTTGGCATTATTTTGGGCACTTGTTTCTCGGCTAAAAATATCCTCGCTGTATTTGTATATTTGAATGTTATATATACTGCGCATCTAAAGTAAATGAGTTTAATTTACTCGTATGGTTAATATATATATATATAAGACCTTGGCTTTGCTTCCGCCCGAATTGTTCATTCTGACAAAGGTCAAGCTTGTCACTCCACCTTAGACCTACAGTTTAACGTGGAATCCGAACCACGCCCCACCAGCAGCCCAGCGTTTTAACTACTAGGCTATGTTGGCTACCAACTTCTTTATTGCGTGGAAGGCTGAACAGCTGAGTTTTGCTGCGCGTGTGTCACCGGTTTCGATCCCGGGGCCGATAGATTTGTAGTCAGCGACGATAACCACTACACCACCGAAGCGCATATATTATTTTTTATTAAAGTTTTAACACTAGACAAAATTAAACAAAAGTAAAAATGTTTCGTCTCGAAAATAACGCCATATTGAAGTTTACAGTTTGGAAGAAACGCTAAAATGAGCTACATTATAAGCGATTATCACGAGAATATAAGATTAATTATAGTTAAAAATATATTTAAAGTTATAATGAGTTCACTCTATTGTTGTGTAGCTAATTTCTTTCTTTTTTAAGTTATAGTTACGTCATCGATGGTTTTGAAGTTGTCGTACGGTAATTGCGAGTTTTATATCGACCATAATAGCAATTTGCTTAATTTAATGTTATGCATTAACCGTACTGTTTGTCAAAGTGAGAAGTCGTACTTTTATGTTACAAAATATTGATTTAATTTATATATAGGCCTATATGGCAGAAACGGGTGGGTAGATAGGTACATTTCTGTATAAGCGAGGTCATTGTACATTTTTATGTCGGGGGAGCAGTTCGTTCGTCTTATCGGGGGCGTTTTTCCCGTTTTCCCCAGTTTGGTTTTGGGGTTTCCCGGTTGTTACTAAGTTGTTGTCGGTTGTTTATTCGTTTTTAAACTGGTTGCATTCGTTGACTGTTTGACAACCGTGCCTTTAACTGTGCCAATTCGAATGAGAGATTGGCTCCGCGCCTGCGCACTCCTGATGTCTTCCCTTCCCCCCTTTTTTTCCCTTGCGTGAATAGGGTTTGGACTTTGATTTCGTCGCGTCGTCGAACTTGCTTGCCTTCGCTTGCATTCCTGAACAAGCAGATAATAAGATTTTCACTAGAAATTCCGGCTAATTTTATAAACAGTGTGTCTTGATTATGGTGTGGGTGTGTGTGTGTGTGTGTGTATCAATATATATATAGAGTATAATGGAATGTATGCAATGTAGGTATGTATCGTTAAACGTGTATTTCTACCATATAAGTCTAAATTCTTTTCACACGGGATGCAATTCGCATTCACGAACTTGTTCAAAATGCTAAAAACAAAGCTTTTTATGTGCCCCTCTTCAGAGTATTTGTCAGTGGCCGTGAGTTTTTACCGAGTTTTTACTGAGTTTTTACTGAGTTTTTACCGAGTTTTTACTGAGTTTGGTGTCCCGCAGCTGAAACTTAGAAAACTATTGCATAGATACATTTTTTTTCTCAATTATTAAAACCAAAAATAATTAAATATCTTCACCCACACAGTGACTTAACTTGGCACTTGATGCCAAGCTAATTAAGGACGGTTTGGGACTTCTTTGAACTTGTTGTGCCACTGATCTTTTCGTGACGTGCGCGCTTGGAGATAGTTTATGTACACACAACGTATACACACGTACATAGTATTTTTTTATTATACATTATAAACACGGCTTAACTCGCAATAAAACATGTTCTGTAAGCAAGTTTATGGTCTGAAGTTTTATTTTGGTAACAAGACGCATGTTTATTTTTCATTATTATTATTATTATTATTATTATTCTTATTATTATTATTATTATTATTATTATTAGCTCTAGTTTTAGCAACACGTCCATCCTTTTCGTAATGCATTGAGGTCAGGCCAGCTCACGTTCAGTTATGCGAGATTAGGTTATATCATGCTATGTCGGGTTAACCAGATTTAGTCACGTTAGTTTACGTGAGGTCAGGTTATGCCATTTCCTTGTTGGTTAGATCAAGTTAGGTCACGTTAGGTTCGATCAAAATGTGTTGTCAGTTATTCTACCCATTTTTATTATAAATTTGCGTTTGGTCTCCGGAATTGATTTAAAGCTTTGACTTTGTGTTTTCTTAGTGTAACGCAAATATAATGATGACTGTTGGCCAAAATCAATATATATATATATATATATATATATATATATATATATATATATATATATAAGAGAGAGAGAGAGAGAGAGAGCTTCTTTTTTTTTCTATCAACACCACGCGATGCGATGTTTTTTCTCTCCTTTTTTTTGGATGTAAATTCTTTCGTTATTCTTTTGTTTATTTTTGTTGGTATGATTTTGGAGTAATTTCTTTTGCTGTACTTTCACCATGAAAAGGTTTAATGGCCCAATATCGTGGTATTAACCTTCATTTGTTAACTGTTGGTTAATTGAATTTCCCTAACTATTTAAGGAGAATTAGTTGGGGAATATATTTCTTTCTTATTGTTGACGTAATGGTCATAAGATCATTGCCAATGTTGCTATTTAATCTTGTTCTTACTTGGTGTTGTTGCAGTCATTAATGTTATTACAGAATAAATTATATATATATAATATATATATATTATATATATATATATATATATATACAGGGTGTTCCATAAGTCCGGTCTCGTAGGAAAATTTATTTTGAATTAAATTTACATAAGAACGAAAACAAATGTTCAAATTGATGTTTTGTTTTGGAACCCCTTTTTTTTTAGGCCTTTTCCTCAAGAGTGACTCGCTTCCATATTAGCCATTGCGTGTTGTCCTACCTGCAACAAAAAAAAGGTCCCAAAATAAGACCTTAGTTTGAACATTTGTTTTAGTTCTACTGTATTATTTTTGTAAATTTAATTTAAAAATAAATTTACTTATGGGACACCCTGTATATATATTGGTTTCTTTAATATATTGATCTACATAAACTTGAACTGATAAGATGTACTAGAACTAGTTGCATTGCCTGTAGTTTATTTTTAATCGCTATTTTAGTGCTGTTAAAACCTAACTGCTGAAACGGGAGAGTCTTAGTTCAAGGTGTCCAATCTCTTCTTGGCCATGAGCCACTTTCATATTTCAGATTAAGCTAAGACGCTACCACCTCAACAGAAAGCACAATGTGCTCTGTATATTGGCTAAACAAGTTCTGCAGTATACAACTCATTATGAATTACCTTGATTTAGGATTTAGATTGCGAGTAAATTGCCTTTTGGACGTTAACAATAATGGAGAGTAGTTTAGTACACGCACTCGTACAATCTTAGTTTTAATGATAATGGGTAACATTCTGAATTCCTATTTACCCACGTAAGAGGGGGAGTGGGCGTGAACTTTGACACTCTAGTCAAACTCAGGACCTTCACAGTCCAAGTCCAATATCCAACCAATCGAGATTTCATAATACAACAAAAAAAATCTTACGAGTATTCGAAGTAATAACACAAGACTATTAGCTTGAAGATGTAGACGAAGCTGTACGCAAAACGTCATTCTGGTTATACTCTGTCTTTTACAACAACCCTTGGTTAGAGCAACCAAATACCATGATATAAACTATTTCAGTCAATCTCTAAATTGGCAAAGCACCCATGCGAAAATTCACTGACTATTTAAGTTTGTTACCAAAAGAAATTAAATATTATTACCATAAACATTTGGGTTGGTTGTCAAATAGTTTATTATGACACTTGGTTGTAGTAAACATCCCAAGTTTGTGGAGTTTCTGTCGACTTTTGTATTTAATATTGTAAATGTATTGTTTTCGTCCAAAATTATTGTACTACGGAAGACTTGAGTGTAGGAAAAGGTAGTAAATTGGTTTCAGCAACACTAGTACTATCTGTACTATATTCATTACATTTTCTCACCAACCAGAGAAAGATTTATAGTTTTATATAGAAGTAGTGATGTACACTTTTGTAATAGGAGGTGCTGGCCGGGTCTGGCTTCAGAGCACGGAGTTCAGATAATGGTGAGCTTAATGAGATCTTTTGGGAGTCAAAACCTCCGAATAGTCCTACTCATCTCCAGGGAAGCTACTGAATTTAGTTTTAATTATTGTACATCAAATTTCGCCATAAATTAAATAAATTTCGCAAATGAAAGATATGCATATTATACGTGATTATTCCTCATTATGCATAGGGAATTCTTAAATTTTAGGTCTGGCCAATTGGAGGTGCCTCTGGACCAGTGCTCTTTTGTTTAAAAATTTCCTCTTCCACTTAGTCCTCCCCCCACTTTAGAGAGATTCCTCCGATTGTTTTCCGCCCCACATAGCATGATCAACCATCGAGCAACTCATTTTTAATCACTTGCTTCATGAACACCCAATTGAGTGACTCTTGAATTCGCCGTAGTAACAACGGGTAATAGTGATGTAGGTCACATCCGCATCCGCATCCGCGGAACATCCGCACATTTTCTCGCATCCGCATCCGCACTTTGGACTGCGGATGTCGTGCGGATGTGGACCGTTGAGATAAAACGTTATTAATAAGCGGAAATTATCAAATTCTACTATATTAATAGAACTAGTTCATTGTGCGCAAAAGTGATGCAAGCGACAAGATGAGAGGCTGTTCTTGTATGAAGTTACTCTCTTGCAACCTACTTAGATCCACGTTACAAAGCTAAGTTATTTTCATCTAGTACATTAGAACGAGTTAAATCATCACTTGGCAAAGCAGTTGAAGAGCTTCAATCTCTTGAATCTGTCGCTTCGCCCCCCCAAAAGAATAAAAGTTTCAGTGACAGAACCAGCACCTTCAACAAGCAAATCTATCACAGAATCTGTCTCTCAGTTTCTTGAGTCAAGCAGCAATGACGAGACCTACGCGATGTCAAAAGATGTAGTAAAAATGATCGAGAGCTATCACCAAGAAAAACGCCTGGCTGCATGTGACAATCCTATTAGTTGGTGGAAAAATACGCAGAATATCTATCCATACTTGAGTAAACTTGCAAGGAAACATTTAGCCTGTCCTCCAACAAACGTACCAAGCGAGAGATTATTTAGCAGTGCTGGATTAATATATGATGAAAAGAGAAACAGACTGGCAGCAGAAAAGGCAGAAAAATTAATGTTCCTTAAGCATAACCTTCCTATAATTAAGTTTGAACATTAAACGATGAACATCTTAGTTTACTTTATTTTAATTACTCATTTATAAATATGCCTAATAAAACTTTAAACTTAATATAAATAGTTATCAAGCTAATTAAAGATCTCTTTCTATAAGGGTGGAGGTTGGGGAAAGAGGTCGGTGAGGTGCATTTGAGTTGGGTTCACGTCCCGCATCCTGGTAACACAATTATGGTTTCTAATTGTGGCTGAAACTCGACAAAATATAACGAATTTATTTGCAGACGAATTCACAATTGATTTCTATATTAGTTAGATGCTTGATATTATTTTATATGTTCAGAGAAAAGTACAGCAATTATTGTACAATTAATCAATTATACTACATTATAGCTACAGCTCTCTCTATATAATAACTTATTAAATACGTTAAACACAACAAATCTCGAATATATCCTAAAAAATAACGAAAATGTAGACATCCGCATCCGCATCCGCGGATGTTGAAATCAAACATCCTCATCCGCATCCGCGGATGTGAAAAAAATGACATCCGCTACATCACTAACGGGTAATCACCCACGAAACACTTTCATTCTCTATAAGGGACAAATACACGGGAATACAGGGCCCCCTCCACTGATATTCCTCGCCGGGAAGAGATTTTTTCTGCTCTCGTGGTAGCACAGCATCGCGAAGTATGAAAAACTTGGTATATTACTTGCCGCATAAATACCTTTCACGGCGGGAGACCCAAGTTGAATAATTGCGACATTCAAAGAGTTGGCAGGCACATACATATGACGGACATCCAATTACAGAAAACACGCTCAGACACTGGCCTACCAGTAAAGCATAAAGCTTGGTAGGCCGGGTTGGGTGGAATAGGTGGTCCGGTTTCACAATTACTTATGTCGTTTAAATTGTGAAAGTGCTGTATTTGTAATAAAAGTTATTCAATTGAAAAATTCAATAAGTGTTTTATAGAAATGCGTATTATTATCTGGGTAATCGGACGCAATATATGATAAATCTTCGGTGCGGTAGCTTTGGCAGGCTACGGAGAAATGATGACTTGATGTACATAATAAATAAATAAAAAATCACTTAAAATGCATGGCGTAAATTAGATTAGTAGGTTAGTATTTAGGCTATCCTTTATTTTCCGCTGTCATCTAATGTGTAACTGGATACACGAGATAAATGTACACATGGTGTGAGTGAATTCTGAAGCTATTCTTTTCATTATGCTTTTTCCTACTTTCCTATAAATCTTCTTTCGACACTTTTTCTATCAGCTACTATTTCTGTGTGAAGGCTTTACACGTCTATAAGTGTAAGTATGGTATAAATTTTCAGCGTTTTTTTCCATTGCTATTTCTAACCTTTTACAGCCTTATTGGGCTAGCCTAGAGTGGATGTTAGGGTCTTTGTTAGACCGTAACTCTGTAACAGTCTCGTGATCATCGTGTGTATAATGCGTGACCACCATTCGTGCGTTGTCACTATGATGAAGATCCGCGTGCCAGCGTTGTCCGAGCTTAGATCACGGTATTTAGTAGTTGCAAATCCAACTTGAAGCTAAAGTACCTCCCCATCTATAAGGAAATTGTCAGGTGTTCAAACTGGTGCGTGGGTTTCAACTGGTACGTAGAATCCGTGACTCTTCGCTGGTGCAAACATGGGTTTAAAGGGTCAGCATGAGCGTGTAGGATGCCAAAACTCTACGATTTAACCAGTTTTTAATGTTCTCTCTTTAGTTGGGAGGGAGGGGGAGGCATTTCAGATGGTTTTGCGAGCTATATGTGTTACGCGAGGTTAGCTTTGCACCACTGCATTAGGGTTTTTTTTAATGTTAACTCTGATGGATAATATATAAAAAAAAAAGATTGTCAAAAGACGAAGTTAATTTATCCAAATTTTCGCTTAACTAGGTGTACTATAAACGGGGTGGGAGGGGGAGGGGTGGATTGCGCCCTTAGACCCTCTAATATGCAAAGATTACATTAATTTAACTATTGTTAGGTTAATGTAATTCAAACAAACGATACGTCATCGCTACGTCTTATCGGATTTTGAAAGATAGTATTTTGTTGTTTATGGGTGAAATTCTAAGTGGGGGATTGATATGGTATACTGTAATCGCTTTATCTGCACCGATCATTTAACTATGCTACTTTATTATTATTCTTACTAGTACAGTTCCCGTCACTTCGCTGACGGTTAGACAGGCTAAACTACAAAAAAAGAACCCAGCCGTGAAAATTTTGAGCTTCACATTGTGTCAACATTTCTGAATCTGGTATCTCCCAAAACCTCCTCACCCCCATTCAACTTGGGGCTAACCCCCCCCCATTACCCCCCCCCTCCCCATTACCACACCCATCCCCCATTACCCCCACCCCCACCCTTCCCCCACCCCCACCCTTCTCCCATTGCTAAACTACAGAAAAGAACACAGTCATGAAAATCTTGAGCTTCACATTGCCGCCCGTAATACAATATCTGAATTTTTTTTACAATTTCTGAATTTTTTTCTCACAATTTTTTCTCACAATTTCTGAAAGTGTGACGGACAGACGGACAGCTCTCTTATTATAATATAGATTATTCTTATTCTTCTTTCGTCCTCTTCTGCACACTCTTTTCGTTTCTTCATGAATTCGAGAAATGATGAAAATGTAGAAATTTTAACTTAGATGTTTCTCGATGGGCAAATCGTTCCTTATAACCCTGGCATCGTGCAGTGTAAGTTGTCACGTATTAGGAAACAAAAAACTCGGGGGAGTAGAGTATATTTTTATCTGTTGCAGTGGGCTTTGACAATTCGGAAATTACTCTTTCTTGGATTTTTTTGTTTTGTTTTTTTAAATGTTTCGGTCTCTTTAATTATTTTTCTTGAAATTGATGAATAGTTATTGAAAGATGTTAAAAGAAAGTTTATTAGTAAGGTATTAACTTATCTTAATGACTAGATAACCGATACCCCCAAATCACTTTTGGGGACGGGCATTTTTTTTTTTTTTTTTTTTTAATGTTTTAAATTCTGTAAACGCTTGTGCCAGAATTAATCGAAGTTGAACGTCTCTCTCTCTCTCTCTCTCTCTCTCTCTCTCTCTCTCTCTCTCTCTCTCTCTGCGTCTTTCTTTCTTTGTCACCCCTTTTTCCCTCTGTCACCCCGCTCGCTCGCTCGCTCGCTCGCTCTCTGACATCCCTCTCCCTACCTCCATTTACGTGGTTATAAAAGACGGTTTGAAACGAGTCCAGCAGTCACTTGAGCTCAAATACCGTCGTTCAGAGTCGTTCGTACTTTCCGACGACGAAAAACATTAACGAAAAAAGAAAGCGAGACGAAAAAAAAAAGTTCTAAATTAGTCGGAAGAGACTCTCAGGAGCAGCCCCTCAAATTGTTTATATCGTGAGCGAAGCAAAATACAAACCCAAAACACCTCTACACCATGCCGGGAGCGGAGCACCACAGTCTAATAGCGACTTACGCTATCCTTATCGTCTTTCTAATCGTTCTTTACATGTTCCTGGAAGGACTGATCTTCTAAATCAAATGGGGACATCACCTTCCGCATCAGACAGAACGATGAAAAGGAAAAGTCGTGAAGAACCTGAAGAAAATTATTCCAGCTTATCCCAGGCCATCCCTGATCCCACGAATGAAGAAATTACGACACTCAGAATTTTGACGAAAGTGGCTTGTTCAGTTTTTTTTTTTTTCTTTTTTAGGAAAGTTAATCTACATTGTCAACGGCAAGTTAACTTAACAATAACGTAAATTCTGAAATGAATAAGGTTGAAAGTTAATTACAGATATTGTAATGCATTTATCCTATTCCATACTAGTAAATTATAATGATTATATCTAATTAATTGGTATATAGATTTATATACCCATATACTCAAGGATTCGTTGAGCCAACGGTGGTATTTCGGGTATACTGAATACCATCGTCGGCGCAATGGATACCTGATAATATATAGAGTATATATATATATATATATTTACACCAAGGGCTAAGAAAATACAAAAAAAATAATTGTGAATAACGAATTGCGAGAATTCAAATTATAATTAATAAAAATTATAAATATAAAATTAATAAAAAAAAAAATTATATTTAATTTAGAATTTCTTAATTTATTGAATTAAAAGAAATCTGTCAGAAATACCAATAATAATAATAATAATAATGACATTATACAGCATATGTATAAGAAATATATATATATATGGATGCCTTAAATGTCTGTAAACGAATATTTTTTTTGTAACAAATGTACTACGATGTTACAATGTACGAAATGTTAATTTTATGTAAAATCTTACTACAAATGTTAGTTTATATATCTTGTTATATATAATATTATGTATGTATGTATATATATATATATATATATATATAACAAATACCAATTATATATATAATATATATATATTATATATACATACTTTTTTTTAAAGCAAAATTATGTGTCAACATTTTGGCTTAATAATGATGATTATAATAAAAACATTTGTTTATAAGTAAATAATCGATTGTTATAATGACTATAATGATTTAATTAATTTATGTATTTTTATAACAGTTAATAAAATATATAATTGTTTACATTAGTTTGACTCTTTTGACCCTTTTTGAGTTTATAATCCCATTTTGGACGTTTCATCAAATATAACGTATAAAAGTCTCTCTAGAGTTTACTCACACACACACACACTATATATATATATATATATATATATATATATATATAACTATGTAACTGACACGTAATATTAAACAAAAAAAAAAAAAAAAAAGGTTGGCAACCAAAAGTGTTTGTAAAAGGTAACGTAAAAGAAAAAAGCTCGAATGGTTTGAATTTTCTTCAGTTTTCTTGTATTGAAAATTAAATGGTTTAATTCGTATAAAAAGCAAATTATGTGTAAATATTTAAGAGAAAGTTTTTGTCTTCTGACTCATTTGCAGTGAACTGTTAAGAAGAATTTGTCTCGGCTATTCTGTTCACTTTGTGTGTGTGTGTGTGTGTGTGTGTGTGTGTGTGTTCTACTTTGGTCATTCCTATTTTATTTTTTTTCGAGGAATGAGAAATCTGAACGTAAAATAAGGTTTTTCAACGTAAGATAAGATAAGGTTTTTCTCGTATTTTCCCCACTTGTTAATCCCAGTTTCATCCACGGCTTTGTCACTTCGAGTCGGCTTAGGTTTAATTAGGAGTAGGTTACATAATATTAGTTAGGTTAGATAACAGTTGTTAGGTTAGGTCGGGCTAGGTGAAGGATAAACAAAGATTGAGCAAGGCCAGTGTTTCATGAACTTATTCATCCATCGACCCCTTCAAATTGAAGTCAACCCTTTACGTCACCCTTCTGTAGGTTTTTGCCCCCAAAAGTTTGGCAAACGCTGGGGAAGGTAAATGTTACATTCCTGAGGGAAAGGAGGACCTGGGGAAAAGGCCTCCCCATTTTCCTCACGAGTCTAACTCGCTTTCATATTAGCCACTGCGTGTTAATTCTACCTGCAACAATGAAAAGGTCCCAAAACAACAGCTAGCTGCTTATTTTTAATAAGAGCCGGGTAAAGCCTAAAGCTTAAGGGCCAAATTAAATAAATAAATAAAAAAAAATTATATAGTCGAGCTTCACAATTATTCATGTCATTGTAAAAATTGTAAAGTGTGAAAAGACTACTGTATTTATTTTATTTTATTATTAATAAAGGTCATTCAATTCAATATTCAATTCAAAACAAGACATCAATTTTGAACATTTGTTTTCGTTTAATGTAATACTTTTGTAAATTTAATTTAAAATAAATTTTCATACGAGACCGGACTTATGGGACACCCTGTATATATAACGTTCTGCAACTTAGTCATAACGTCATTTTCTTATTTAAAGATTATACAGGGTGTCCCGTAAGTCTGGACCCATAGGGATTTATAATATATTTTTTTATTATGTTATTATTATTATTTTATTATTATTATTTTTTAATTATTTTTATTATGATTTTTATTTGTGGGGCCACTTGAAAGCCAAAGTGTACGAGGTCAAACTTCAGAACATTTTCCACCTTAAAGCACGCATTGTGGAGGCGTGTCAAGAAATTTCTGCGACTGTGATTCAGAAAGTGCTGTCGCAGTGGAGATTGCGTCTTTAACTATGTGTGCGACACAACGGCGGACACTTTGAACAGATTATGTAATAAATTTTTGGACTATTTTGTAATTTTATTATTTTTCCCTATGGGTCCAGACTTACGGGACACCCTGTATATAGGAAGAGAAGCTACTGATAGGTGATGGGTGTGGTGTTGGTGGAAGATGAAGTGTTGGTGGAAGATGAAGTGTTGGTGGAAGATGAAGTGTTGGGTGGTGGAATGCCAATAGCCGGACGTGTGGTAGTAACTAAATCCAGTCCAATCCAATTCAGGTAAATCCAGTTTAATCCGCTAAAAATGTGTTATTGTTGACTGAAATAATTGAAGAAAAGAAAATATTTCTCCCCTTGACGTTTGGATGACGTTCACGTAAAAGCTTATTGAATCAAGATCAATTGCCACTGGCACTTGAATGACAGCATATTTATCGAAAAATATAATGCCAACACACACACGCACACACACAGAGTATACGAGTTTTGTAGCTGCTTAAATTTGACTGACTAATAATTATTTTTAAGTTGTATGAAATATATTTTAATAACTTAAGTACAAATACCTTCCAACACTAATTTTGTTATTGTTTTTCACTTGTTTTATATATATATATATATTTTATTGTAGGGTGTCCTAAAAATCCTGCTTCATAATGTAGAACATATTAGTCTTTTAGACAGGATTCTCTCTCTCTCTCTCTCTCTCTCTCTCTCTCTCTCTCTCTCTCTCTCTCTCTCTCTCTCAATTTATTTATTAGTGACAACTTGAATAAGTCTTTGAACATATTCAGCGTTGATGTACAGTCGCTTAAAAAAACTGTGTGTGTGTGTGTGTGTGTGTGGGGCCACACTTATTTTACGGCAAAGTGCAACTCTACTTTTGTAATCAATGATATAATTTTAAAAATATTCATTGCCTCAAAGTAGATTTTTTTCTAAATTTATCTACTTTACCACTAAAATTTAAAAATTTCTAGACTTGCCCTTTTCAGTATTTTAGGTAGAAAGTGTAAATGATTCTACCAGTAGAAGAATTTCCCCATTTCGATAATGCTGATAATAAAAGTCTTCACAGAAATTATATGATTTCGACATACTTGCTGACGTAATATACAGTATATATATATATATATATATATATATTATAATAATATATATAATATAAGTAGGATGGCCGCTAATATCTTTGCCAAATTCAACAGACTAAATTAAATCTTTGCGCGTATATTTATTAAAGTCATAAATTTTAATGTGTGGTATTTCTGTTCCTTATTTTAATGAAAGTAATTATATATATATATATATGAAATAAAATAATTTAATATCGAAATTTTTGTATACGACGTCTATATTTAGCATAATTGCCACGGCTTTGATAAAAAGTAGGGTTTTTGAAGGGAAGAAGTGCATTAATGAATTTTAATTTTTAGTTTTTGTAAAACTTAAATCTTGACTGTTTATGACGTGTATACATCAGAGCCTTACAAAAGAGTTAGTCTATACTATCGTCGGTATGAAAATGAGTTAAATATTATCAACAATCTCGTCATTAACCCAGTTACAACAGTTTCCCCTTAAAACGTACGTACAGAAAACGAAATAATTAGATAAACACGTTTTCTTTCGTTCTTTACGGATAACTGTAGTTATTTTTACATATGAATTGGAAATGGGTGTTTTCAACTGATAAAGAAGTGGGGAATATTTTCACAAGATAAGAAAAGTGGGTCTCAGGAAGAAATGAGGACAATACTGATATTAGTTTATTAAAGTCTAGTATTGGTATCTGGTGTTGGTTTCTCTCGCTGACTTAGTTTTCTATGATGGGTTGCCTATGATGGGTTTTGTATTACCTCGATACTGTCCATACTTTGCGAGCGTTTATGAGGTATAACCAGAAAAACGACAGTCTACCTATAAAATTGGGATAACTGAAAAATCCTATTCATTCGTATATATATTGTTACAAATTTATTGCTTAAAGAATATTTTAACTTTTATTTAATTACTTTGACTCGCTGTGATTTGTTACCTTCAACTGTAAATTTATTTGACCTTGACTTCTGCTCAGCAGATGTGTTTTTATTTTTTCACTTGAAATGAAGGAAAAAAAAAGATATTAACTTACTTTATAATTGGGAAATGAGATTAACATTTAATTTTGAAAATTAACCGAAAATAATTTGCATAAAGTAAAATCTTAAAAGATTTAGAATGTGAACGCTTATTAAAATTTATATGCAAAGAACTTTATAATGAAGTTACATTAAATTGAAGAAATAAAAAATCATTAAGTCTTCTTGAATTATCATTGACAATATTTATATACTAAAAAAAAAAGCCCCTTATAAAATGTCACCGAGTGGAAGGCTTCTAAGGCCAAAAAATGCCAGTTACGAAAGAATCAAATCTATGTCCAAGCCCATTGGAAGCCTTATCGTATCCTTTATGCTCCTACTTGCGACATATTTGCTTTTTAAGATCCTGATAGCATGATTCACGCAAACTTAAGACTAAGAATCGTAGGTAAACACGTTCCATGATCCATGGAAATGTACGTAGAGTTCCTCTCCCCACGACAACCAAAGTATTTGAGGACCAAATCAAATGATTTGTGTTTTTCTCCACAAAAATAAATACGGTTAGTAGTTGAGTGTATTTCATTTGGATTGAATGTTTTATAATTAAACGTAATGCAATAATTGGGTTGCTCAACTTCCTCCGCAACATTTATAAAGGTCGTATGAAGAAGGGTACCTACAGCTTTACGTGGGATCCGAACCACGGGTCGCTACATAATCTGTACGCGTGTACTTTAGTGATTATATTGCAAAGTATTTTCCCGCGTAGAGATGTTAACATATTCATATGAATGGCGTATATAAACAAACAAACAAACTTTAGGACCTAAAAACACGCATAACACGTTTGTTATTTGTTCAGATATTGAAACTAAACGGGTTACGACGCGACCATTGTCATAACACCGCTGTCGTCGATCAGCGACGTTAAACAACATTGATTGGATTCCGGTTGTAGGTGGATGGCAGACCGTCCTCTACATGCAGATGATGTATCGACCCGTGGTTCAAATCCCGCTTAAAGCTGTAATTCCCCTTCGTCATACGACTTAACCCTTTAACGCCGGAATTATTTGTAGAGTTAAGTTATGAATGCGTGTATTTGAAAGGTTACCAATATGTAGCGGTCGTCCTTTTAGGGTTAAGGAGGTTAAAGAACACACTTAAAACGCATTAAAACTAATCACAATTAATTTAGAGACATAAAAACGGCTAAAATATACATTCTGTCAATAGTAATTTATTCTTTTTATCGGCTAAAAATAGAATATTTATTTACGATTTTTATTCAAGGAACTTGAAACATAAAAATGAGTTGAAATATTTTATGTACACTATGATTCATAATAACATTTTCGAGTGTCATATTTATATATAGAATATTTATTTAATATTTATTTAATATTTATTTAATATTAAATATTATAATACTTTATAATAACTGTTTAGGAAGAAACTAAACCTTTTGTGTGTGTGTGTGTATATATATATATATATATTATATATATATAATATATATATAATATATATATATATATATATATCAAGAGCTGAAATTTCTCGGTGTTAAATGACACACACACACACACACACACACACACACACACCTCTAACTGCATGTCTCCTCCTTTAAGGACAGCTTGCAGTACCAGACTTTCGACACAGACTTTTCTATCCAACTATCTAACACAAAGGTTAATCGGTATTCTCAATCTTTCATGTACTCAACCGGTCAACTCTGGAACAACCTTCCTCAATCCATCTCTCCTCCTGTCTATGCAGTATATCCAGGCATTTCGAAAATGTTGTACCTTAATTTAGCCTGTCTTCTTCCTCGATGATGATGATGATGATGATGATGATTAAGGGGGAGGGTATTTTTGCGGACGTTCGCCCTTGGCCCCTCCTTCCTGCCTAAAAAAAAAATATTAAGAATGTGAATGTATACGCAATACATAAAACTGTTTTCGATCCGTGTATGAATAAAGAAAATTTAGAAGTGAGGAAGTTGCTTTTCATAAACCTTACCGTGATAATTGCCTAATATGCTAATGAAGTAAAAAAAATAATTGTCATTTTGTTAATTAACTCCCGACAGACGAACTCCAAACTTGGAAAATGATTAAACATACAAATTATAATCAGATTTTTGGGTTGGACTCCAAATTACGTTTTTTTTTTTTTAATAAAGAAAATGTGATTAAAGGTATACTATTTAATTTCAATTAAGTTTATAATTTTTTTTTTCTTTCTGCAAAAAAAAAACAATTTGGTTTTGATTTAATTTTTTGTTTTGAGGAGTTTATTTCGTAAGTTAATTTTAAAATTATATTTAAAATATATTTGATTTTAATATATTTTGTGGTGATGAATTAGTTTTTTTTTTACAAGAATTCTATTTACAGTGATTGCGTCACAAGGAAGTCTCTCTCTCTCTCTCTCTCTCTCTCTCGGCAAGATTATTTTTGCTGTTCTGCTGTTACTAAAATAACGGTTACTTTGTAGGTCTCCATTATGGATTTCAAATCCATAAGGAAGAGTTGCCATGACAACGAGCATACTTTTTTTTTATCAGGTATTTGTGTGCGTATGAAAAATAATCCCGTTATACTGTATGTGAGATCTTGTTTTAGTGACACCATATGAGTGCCCTTTATCAAAGAAGCTAATGGACTCTTGTATATTTTGGCTTCTCTCGATGTAGCGCTGGCATTTAGCTATCAGTAACATATCGAGTTTCATTCTTAATTTATTAGTATATTTGAATCACAGATAACTTTTAAAACACACACACACACACACACACACACACACACAGTATATATATATATATATATATATATATATATATATATATAATGTACTAAATTTCTTACTACCTTGAAACTTTCAAAATGTCACCATGGCACTGTTTATTTGCTTAAATTCAACCTCGTTTCAACTTTTCACTCTGTCGACTGTTCATAAACATGTAGAATTCTTCATGTAAATAATAGTAAAATTCGTTCGCTTCGTTAATATATATATATATATATATATATATATGCGTACTATTTCATAATTTTAAATAATTTCCTACTTGGGTCGTCCTCCGAATCTTTGAGCTTTCCTTAGTGCAAGTCTGCTAGTGCCAGCATAGAAATAGACTCAATATAAACAAACGTTCGGTTCGCCGACCATTTGTTCACAAGCTGTTCCCATTAATGATAATTCGACGAAGTTAGGCTGAAATTCAAGAAACTCATACTTGGTATAACTGGGTAGCATTTTTGTATTTATATAGTGAGCATTTATTAATATATTAATATTTTTATGGTCATTAATTTCAGTATATATATATATTATAATATATATATATATATATATATATATGAAACAACACTAACAACAACAACTTAATTGATATAAAAATAACTCCAACTATTATCTCAGACCACAACGTAATAGAAATATCAACGAATATGGCGACAGTCTTAAAAGAAAATACCCGTACTGAAGAAAGAAGCAAATTTGAGATTGTCAACCTAAACTCCAAGACTCTAAATTGGGAAGAAATCAGATCCCACATGGCCCAAACAGTGGAAAACAGTTCTGGAGGATAAAACAACTGAAGAAATGCTACAACCTTGGAAGAAAAGACGCTGGAAATTTTAGAAAAGCACAGCCAAAAGGAAAGATAATTTTTTTTTCGAGAGAAAAGCGAACATTATTCCGCAAAAGAAAGAGAGTAGCTCCAAAGTTAATTAATTGCACAGACTACTCTACCGAGGAAGTAATACAAGAAAAACTGGAGAGTATCGATAGGGAAATAAAAGCCCTAATTAAGGATATAGAGAGGGAAGAGAAAAATGCGGTAGAAGTAATAAAGGAAAACTCAAAATATTTCTATAGCTATGCGGAAAGGAAAACAAGAACGCGCGCCACTGTCGGGCCCTTAAGGAAAGGAAATAATGAACTCCCGACGATTTAAAAGAAATATCTGAAATAGTGAGAGCCCAGTATGAATCAGTTTTCAGTACTCCAAAAAGTGATAAAGTGGGACCTGATAGAGAAGCATTCTTTGAAGAGAAATTACAAGGAGAGTGTAAACTGATTTTGAATTTACTACAGAAGATACACAGCGCGAACTATAGGACAAATGAAATCACATTGAGTTGCTGGTTGGACAAATGGAATGCCTTATTGATTAAAAACTGTAAAAATCCAGTGTCATTGACGTCCCACCTCACCAAAATATTTGAAAGAATAGTTGGGAGAGAAAATGCATAACTGCTTGGAGACACTGGAAAGATTCAATGAGAACCAACACAGATTCCGATCAGCAAGATCATGCGTATCACAACTAATAGAGCACTCCAACAGTATCGTAGACACACTTGAGGGCATTGAAAACTAATTGTCATATATACAGATTTTGCTAAAGCTTTCGATAAATGTAATCATGGTATAATACCACATAAAATGAAACACATGGGAATAACAGGCAAAGTGGGGAAATGGATCTACAATTTCCTCAGAGAACGTCTACAGGTCGTACAAATTTAAGGTATATCATCATCAGAATCGGAAGTACGTAGCTTAGTACCACAAAGGACAGTATTTGCCCGACTCCTATTCATTATCATGCTAACAGATGAAGTGACCAATGACTAGGCTGACCATATTTCCTTGAGACAAAAACGGGACATTGGGATGGCAAAAAAGGGACGGGGGTTATGTAATATTCTGTATTCATGAAAAAGTAAGTACATAAACATATTGAGCTTACAATTATTCTTCAGTGACAGGGACGGCCAGGAAATATAAAAAAAACGGTACTGTCCCGTTCAAAACGGTACGTATGGTCAGCCTACCAATGACATTATAGTAACATCATTCACAGACTATACAAAAATCAGCAGAAAACTTTGTAATCCAGAAGAGATGGAGGCCCTACAGAGGCACACGAACAGAATATCAAATTGTCAGAAGACATAAAATTTAACACCGAGACATTTCAGCTCTTGAGCTATGGAAGAAATGATGAACTAACAGCATATTATGCTCCAGATAGACAGGAAATTCAGAGAAGCAAGAAAGCAATAGGTTTAGTGGTTATAATGACCGACGATGCGAAATTTGAGACAAAATCAGATAGCGATAAACAAAGCAAAATGAGTTGCAGGACAGGTACTAAGAACTTTTAAAAGAAGGGACAAGAAAGTAATGATTCCCCTGCTGGAAACACTAATCGTACCAAAACTCGAATACTGCTCAGTCTTCGCGTCCCCATACAAAAAAGAAATTAATGAACTAGAAGTATTCCAATAGAATTTCACAGCCAATATTAATGGTTGCAAAGAACTCGAACTACTGGGAAAGACTTCCTAAATTAAATCTATATTTACTGGAAAGAAGAATAGAGTTACATCATAATTTACACGTCGAAAATAATAGGAAAACTGGCACCTAGCCTCAAACTGAACCCAATGACCGCCCACACAACAGTAGAAAATAGGAAAAATAGAATGTGTAGTGTCCCCAGACTAAAGGCTAGACAAGGAACACCCTCAACTCTAAGGGAAAATAGCTTGATTGTCAGGGGGCAAGACTATTCAAGCAGCTTCCGAAGGAGATCAGGAACATTACTGGTGTCAACGTGGAATTTTTCAAAAGAAGACGTCTCCTGGCTTAGGATGGTACCGGATGAGTCGGGTGTGCCTGGTTATGTGCGATGGAGGTCGCAAGGGAGCAATTAGCTCTTCCACCAGGCCAGGGCTAGAGGTGGAACACCAGTTTGACCTTCGTGTAAAGAAAAACCAACACACGGAACTACTGCGAGGTTACGAGACACACACACACGTGTGTGTGTGTGTGTGTGTGTGTGTGTGTGTGTGGTGTGTGTTAAATTGCCAAATGCCCTGTTGGAACAGTGAGAAATGATAATTCTTAAGAGTGGGTAAGTATTTAATGGAATTAAGATTTCCTTTGTTGAATAGCCTACTGGGTTAGTGTTTGTATCATCCAAAATCACATGCACTGCCCATATTTTGCATGACAGTGAAAACACCATGTTGAGCTGTGCGTCAATTACAAACAGAATTTCAACAGTGATTACTTAGCCATCTTAGCTATTTTTCATCCTGATGTTTGTCCTTTTGATGTCAAACGATTATAATAATGGAGCTTGTCTGAGACCAGACCAAAAAATCCAAAATGACATAGGTCTGTAGTTCATCCGAATGGCTCATTCCTATCATAATTTTATACTGGGGGCGTAATCACTTATTTTCACCGACTCACACCATGTTGAGCTGTGCGTCAATTACAAACAGAATTTCAACAGTGATTACTCAGCCATCTTAGCTATTTTTCATCCTGATGTTTGTCCTTTTGATGTCAAACGATTATAATAATGGAGCTTGTCTGAGAACAGAACAAAAAATCCAAAATGACATAGGTCTGTAGTTCATCCGAATGGCTCATTCCTATCCTAATTTTATACTGGGGGCCGTAATCACTTATTTTCACCGACTCACACGTCCATTATAACCTACTTTATGCATATAATATTGAGTGATATGTTGTGACAAATTAACATTCTTACGAGTGGAATGAACTTCTCCTGACGTGCATCAAACGTTGTTTGACTTCGTTTTGTAAAAGCTGATTGTAGTGATGGTTATTTTCTCGTTTGTGGGCCGAAAATTTGCAGCAATTACTATAAACTGTTTCCATATGCGAGTCCAGTCTGTTCAGAAAGTCTTGTATCGAAACTCCACGTTCCTTACTGGTAAATATTGGTAAGAAACGTTAAGTTTCGCAACAAGACTCCGAATGGACTGTCCAAGATTTCGCGTTTTCTACCTCTTTGACCATGCACAATCTTATTATATACTCGAGCGACTACGGGTGATATATTACGAGCACCAATGGTGCCAGGCATCTTCTATAAATCTACAAATTGCCTATGCACCACACGTTCTGTATGTAACCTAAAAAAATTTGGGCCTTGCATGCGAAATCGGCAGTTCCGCTAGTCTTTCTGGCAACTCTCTTTATAATATATTTAATGCGTTTTTGTGGAAGCGCCATTACCTTCTGTATAATGCAACATTTGGGATTATTTTATGGAAAATCTTGAACTTCAGAATATTCTAAGATGAAGATAATGTACATTTAATTCAAAACGTGTTAATTCTTCTCACGTTGTCCGGATAAATTCCATTAAAAACAGACCCCAAACACGCAAGTACAATCTTTTTTTTTTTTTTTTTCCACAAAAGCTTTCCAAGTACAAAAGTTCGCTTTATGCTGCTAAAAATTAGGTTTTTAACATGATATAGTAACAGGTTTTTGCTGTGTGTATGATCCTTGCATGTTTTACATAGGTCTAATTCTAATATAAAGAGGATTGACAAAAGTAAATAGACACCTTTTGTTTTTTTATTTGGTTATAAAAGTCGGTAAAAAACAAATTTATGGAACCAATAAACGCAAAGAGGGGAAACGAACGCTATTTTAAATATAATGCTTCAATTAGTTTATTATTATAGGTGTCTATTTACTTTTGTCTCTCTCTCTCTCTCTCTCTCTCTCTCTCTCTCTCTCTCTCTCTCTCTCTCATATAAATAATAAACGATTGATATATAGATTTTTAATACCTTAAAAAGATATTAAAATTTGTTAATGACGGTATAACTAATTTAAAAAAAAAAAAAAATTCCCCTTTCCCCCATGACTAGGGCACCCTCCTCGTAAATATCAATTGAATATTTATATAATTTCGATGACGTAAAATATATAGAAGCAAAAAAACTTAATTTCAGTATCTTAAAATAAAAATTGGACGTAAACGTTTGTCGAATTTATATTTATTTGCAGATTTGGCTGTGCTGTAGTTCACTCAAGATCAATTAATAAATCAAAATTTTTGTTAACCGGTTACCGATAAATTCAGATTATTCCCTGAACGCATCTTATATGTCTTTTTTTTTTCTTTCTTTTAGTTTCGTTCCTCATCTTTTGCCAAACCCCTTTTTCCTCGTTCGCTCTTTCTTTTTTTGTTTTTCGTTTTTTTTTTTCCCCTCCTACTACTTCTTCCTATTCTGTCTTTGCGCTTGTTTAAAAAATTCGACGTTGGCTTCGAGGGTGGGTTCGCGGAGGAAGGTAACCAGTCGCATCCTTGCGTTCAACTAGATCTAATTTTGTTTTCATGTCCATTTGTAGTTTCGCCCATACTGTAGTAGGTGGTCAACCCGCGCGTGGTCTTACAATTTTATCTGGAATTTCGTACTGAATTTGTTTGAAATTTTTATTACTGTAGTGTGTTTTTTTTGTTTTTTTTTTAATCGTTTTAAAAAATACGTTGATTTTCCGCATTCTTCCGTTTCAGTTTTTAGCGATTCGTAAATAAATAGTTATACGATTTTGTAGTTGTATAATTTTGGTTTTGGTATTGCGTTTAATTAAATTTGTTGAAAACGGGGTGAACCATTTTCTGTCGCGAGTTTTCAACCTTTTTTTGTTTTAAATTAAAAATAAAAATTGCTGAAATTTGTCACTTTTATGTAAAAATTTTGTCATAATTTTTCGGTTATTCTATAGTTCATCGTCGTTAAAAGTGAATTTAATTTTTTGTTTTTTTAAATCATGATTGAGTTGATGGTTAAAGTGCGTCAACTAATATAGATGAATTTGTTTTCAAGGCTCTAATGTTTAAGTGTAAGAAGGTGAAAGAATCAAATAGAATTTAATGCAATAATTAGTAAGAGAAATTCCTCTCTCTTCCTCGTCTATCGAGAAAGCAAATCGAAGGATTTTTGTAAGGACTTCGCTTTTATTTTCTGTGATAAACAGCCAACCACCAACCACCAAAATGGTTGTTAAGTCAGGAACGGAACACGGCACCATGGTGGTCACCTACGCCATCTTAATAATATTGCTACTGATCCTGTGGGTGTTGTACACGGGATTGGTGCAATAGTGAAAAGGTAACTTTTATCTATTACGACTGACTTGTAGTAGTTAGGGGGGGTTCTCTTCCTTCAGCGTCTTCGGAGCATTCCAAGAATAAGCACCCCAAATCAATTTAGGGTGCTTTTTCTTGGATTCGGGTCGAACGAGGGTGCTTATTCTTTGATTGCTCTAAAATGGAGTTAATTGCTCTAAAATGGTTAATTGTACGTCCTTGACGATTGGTTAGGTTAAGTCGTGATATTTTCGTTAGTTTTAACAAAAAAATATCACTACTTAACCTAACCAATCGTCAAGGGCGTACAGTTGACCTAACCTGGCATTCATTTAATCTAACCGGACATTCATAATATATTTATAAATATATTTATAAATAAGTCCTGAAATGATGTAAAAACCATTCAGAAGTTTGAGGGCAAGATGACAGCACCAACTTTTCAAAATGAAGTGTTACCATTATTGGTTGAAGATCCATTGCCAGTAATAAATTGGTGTAAGGGAAAAAATTTATTAAAAAAGTGATGCTGTGTGTTAAGTGCAATGAAGCAATGATCTGGACAAAGTTTTCGAGGAATGTTGATGTTAAAATCCTTTAATTTGGATTGGGGTCTAATTAGGGTGCTTTTTCTTGGGTTGGGGACGTTTGGGTGCTTATTCTCGGATTGCTCCGCGTCTTCTTCTTTGCCTCTCTCTCTATCTCCCCTCGCTCTCTCTTTATAAAGAAGAGTATCATATTAAAGGCTACAAGCTATTTAATGAAGGTAAAAAAGATAGATAGTTTTTTTTTTTTAATGCAGAAATTATCTATCTTCCTCCTTTTCAAAAGACTGTTAAAGTTAGCAAACAATTAGATATAATTATTTTAGAAATTAGCGCGCATAACCTAGACTTTAATTTTGGGGTTGTATATCGTAGACTACCTACCTTCAAAAGGAGTAGAACTAGACGTTGAATTGTATAACTTTTTAAAGAATCCATTATTAATCAGTCAAATACCCAAACATTAATTTTAATATCTTAAACAGTTTAGGGTAAGCGTTTGATAGATAGACTTTTTATAAGATAATTTTGTTTTTTCAAAAGTTAGAACCGACGCGTGGTGAGAATATTTTAGAGTTTTTAGACTGTCATAACTGCTAAGCTTGGTTTTACTTCCGTCCCCGAATTGTTCATTCTGACGAAGGTCAAGCTTGTCATTCCACCTTAGACCTACAGTTTAACCCTTTAAGGACGAGTCCGCAGCATATGCGGTCACTCATGTTACCAGAACGTATAGGTTTTTATTGTCATTCAAAACTAAATATTTTAGTAATTAGTCACTGAAATGATACACATTTTGGGTTCCTTTCCCGACAACTAAATGACATCTATATCTAAACATGTAGAAACATTTATATAAACGAGGCATTGTAGTACAATTTATATTATTATTTCTGGTGGACCTTAAGGTACCATCCATCGTTAAAGGGTTAACGATGGATGGTACCTTAAGGTCCACCAGAAATAATAATATAAATTGTACTACAATGCCTCGTTTCTATAAATGTTTCTACATGTTTAGATATAGATGTCATTTAGTTGTCGGGAAAGGAACCCAAAATGTGTATCATTTCAGTGACTAGTTATTAAAATATTTATTTAGTTTTGAATAACAATAAAACCTATACGTTCTGGTAACAAGAGTGACCGCATATGCTGCGGACTCGTCCTTAAAGGGTTAACGTGGAATCCACTACACTACCGAGGAGCATTAAAATTTAGTTAAGAATGTAGACATCGGAGAAAGCCTAGGTAAAAGCGATCATAGCATGATACTTGTTAGTGTTAAAACTTTTAGAGAATTAATTAAGTAACTTTAAGGTACTGGTTTTAGGAGAGCAAATTTCGATGATGATTTTAAAGTTTCATTAAATTTATAAAATTGGGATGAACTGTTAGCGGTAGATGTAGTCTCTCAGCGGTAGATGTAGGTTCTCTCAGCGATAGATAGTGTTCTTAGCATGTGGGCTAATTTCAAGGATGTTGTCGTAAGTTTGGACACACGCTGTGTCCCTGAGAGAGTAAGAGGTAATTTAAATGCGAAACCAAAGTGATTGAACAGAGATGTAGGAAAAACAATAGGGGGTAGAAATGTAGCCGACAAGAGGTATGAAGGGGGGTCGTTCGCGATAACATTTTAATACTTGTATAGATTTACGTAGACACGTTAAACATTTTATTAGAAGTGTTAAACGCGAATTTGAAATTGAAGTAGCTAATGATGAATGTAAAGAAAACCCTGAAATTTTTTTTAGGATTACGTTAGTAATAGAATCCTTTGAGTAACTATATTCGGCCATTGCTAGATTGAAGCGGAAACAGCATAAATAACTGTTAGGAGCTAGCTATAATTTTGAATAAGTTTTTTACATTCGTTTTTTTACAGTTGAGGTTGTATCTTTTATTTCGGAGGCTAGTATAGTAAATGAGGTTTCATTGCTTACTGACATAACACTTTATACTGAAGAGATTGCGCATTATACAGATAAGTTAAAAATTAAAAAATCGCCAGGTACTGACATTTTTTACCCAAAGCATTTAAAAGAGTTAAAAATGTAATACTTTATCCTTTAATTCAAATTTTTAGTGATCCTTTATCACAGGGGGTTGTTCCTTTTGGATTTTAAATTAGCTAATGTAACTACAATTTTTAAAAAAGGGGGTAAGCATCAAGCGGGAAATTATAGGCCTATTAGTCTAACTTTTTTGTTGGAAAGTTTTTAGAATCCTTTATTCAAGATTGTATAGTTGAACATCTTGAAAGTTTCGTAGAACTAAATCTTGTTTAACGAATTTATTAGAATTTTTCATGACGATATTTGGTATTTACGATTGTAATAGAATGGTAAATATATTTAGATTTTCGAAAGACGTTTGACAAAGTTCCGCGTGAACATTGGGGTCAAGTTCGGACCTTTTCCAGTTTGTGTACCGTTTTTCATATAATTTATTTTTGCTTCTTTTCAGATCAAAAATGAGTGATAATATCAATTTTTTATTTATTTTTTTTAGGTTAATTGTACGCCCTTGACGATTGGTTAGGTTAAGTCGTGATATTTTCGTTAGTTTCAACGAAGATATCATTTGGTAATTGAGGCTGGGAGGTGCCCTGATCTTCAGGTGATCCCAGTGGTTTAATGAGTGGCAAATAAAAATTAACATAGATAAGTGTATTGTCATGCATATAAGTTATCACAACAGTGAATTTAATAATACTATGTGATATAGTATGTTAAGCGAAGTCTATGAGGAAAGAGAGTTAGGCGTCATTGTTACAAAAGATTTAAAGTTTTCAAAATAATGTTTGTTCAGTCACGAGCAGTAAAGCTAAAAGTATTAGTTTTTATTTATCGTAATTTTTAGTATAAATCGAGAGATATTGTTTGGTCACTATACAAGTCGCTTGTTAGGCCTCGTTTAGAATATGCTGTACAGTTTTGGTTGCAACATGAATAAGGGTAGAAATATAGTGCAGCGCCGCGCAACAAAGCTTAGTCAACATTACGTGGTTAAACCATACGGAGACGGACTCGGAGCTAAATTTGTATATGGAATATTCTTTTTGACCTGGACGAGAGGAAGGTAATTATTGAATGTTTCACCACCACTGAAATTAATATCCAAAATACATTTTTCTAATGTATTTTGGTGTGTTCTGTTCAAATATGAGCTTCATATCTTGCGCAAATGAACCGAAACAAAATTATGAAACTGTTGGTGAAACATTCACTAATAACCGAGAGGAATATTAAGAGAAACAGTAGTTTTAAAATAAGGGTTACAAATATTTGAAACAAACGTTGTGAGGGGGGGGCTTTCTCACCTATACTGACATAACCCTCTTCAATTTTTTAACTGTTCCTATCGAGTATACTCGTTTCTCATATAACTTCCTGTGGTGCTCTGGTCGAGTGTACTCCATTTGGGTTTTTCTGTCGATCACTGAAACCCAGCAAATTGATTCAATGATGGCATTGAAATGGAAGAGTTAAATGGTTGAGTAAATACGCTGAAGAATAGGTTTGACAGATATTTTGGTAGCGTAAATTTGCATTAAAAGGTGGGTAAATTAGGAATGTTTTTTTATTTATTATGGCGAGTAGACCGATTTTTCTTTTGTTTCAAATGTAGAAGGTGCTGGTCGGGTCTGGTTGCAGAGTACTGGGAGTTTTCAGATGATGGGAAGATTAGAATTACCGGGAGTGAAAACCTCCTGATAGACATATTCAACCGCAGAGAAGCTAATTAGTCAGAATAGAACTTTAGTTTTACATACAGTAGTGTGTAACAAAATTTGTTGATAAAGGAGGGAAAATTACACACACACACACACACACACACACACACACACACACACACACACATTGTCGGGGAAATTCTTAAATGAAAGATGGCACTGTAAGTAATTAAATTTTAAAGGCAAGCCTCTCAGTACAATGGACTTCGCATTCGTCGAGGAAATGAGACGGCGATGAAATGATTAATTCTTGTATATAACAAATAAATTAAAAAAAAAACATTCAAAAAAATGCATGATGTAGATTAGGTTAAGTAGTTTAGTGTTTCATGTTATCCTTTAATTTTTGCTATCCTCTAATGCGTAATTGGGTACGCGAGTTAAGTGTACGCATGGCGTGAATGAGTTCTGAAGATATTCTTTTCATTATACTTTTTCATACTTTCCTATAAATCTTCTTTCACGATTATTTTCTGTCAGTAGTGGGTGGAGGAGGAGGGCGAGCCTTGTCTATTCTATACTTTGGTACTACTACTATTCCTGTACGAAAGATTTACACGCCTATAAGTGTCTTTTTACACGTCTTTATTTTCATTGCTATTTTTAACACACACACACACACACACACACACACACATTGTCGGGGAAATTCTTAAATGAAAGATGGCACTGTAAGTAATTAAATTTTAAAGGCAAGCCTCTCAGTACAATGGACTTCGCATTCGTCGAGGAAATGAGACGGCGATGAAATGATTAATTCTTGTATATAACAAATAAATTAAAAAAAAAACATTCAAAAAAATGCATGATGTAGATTAGGTTAAGTAGTTTAGTGTTTCATGTTATCCTTTAATTTTTGCTATCCTCTAATGCGTAATTGGGTACGCGAGTTAAGTGTACGCATGGCGTGAATGAGTTCTGAAGATATTCTTTTCATTATACTTTTTCATACTTTCCTATAAATCTTCTTTCACGATTATTTTCTGTCAGTAGTGGGTGGAGGAGGAGGGCGAGCCTTGTCTATTCTATACTTTGGTACTACTACTATTCCTGTACGAAAGATTTACACGCCTATAAGTGTCTTTTTACACGTCTTTATTTTCATTGCTATTTTTAACTTTACTTCTTTCTTAGACTAACTTAAAGTGAATCTTAGGGTCTTCGTTAGCTGTGTGTGTGTGTGTGTGTGTGTGTGTGTGTGTGTGTGTGTAAATATTTAAATTTAAAATTTCATAATTAAATTTTTTTTGTTTTTAATTGGAACGTCATGTCTTGGGAATCCACTTTTTCAGTTTATATTTTCAACCAATTTTTAATTCTTCAGATTTTTTTTTTTTTTTTTTTTTTTCCCTCCATAGTTTCTCCCTATAGATTTAATTTCACGAATTTCTTTTTCCCTCAACTGTACAGTTTGATTGCTGTAAATCAAAAGTTTTCTCAATAATTTTTTCAAATATAATCTTGGGAAGGGTTCACCAATTAATGTTTTTTCCGAGATCCTCTATCAAATTTCGCTACCCACACTTTTTTCAGTGTTTTGCTAATGTGGCCAACATTATTTTATCGAAATCGGCTTAATATATACAGTATATATAATAATATTAGGGATGCACCGGACACCGGATCACGATCTTGTATCCGGCCACTTCTTCAGTATCCGGCCGGATACTGGATATCAAGTATGATCCGGCCGGATACCAGATAATTAATTAACATTTTAATCACATTTTGTGGATAAAAAAACTCCATATTTCAAGTTTTTGTGTATACTTTATTATTTTATTTCGGCTAATGCCAGACGATTTTATTCAGCTGTGGGAAGAACCGTGCGCAATAAAGGGCTAAATTTAACATTTATAATAATTTTATTTTAAACCAAAAAACACACTAAAAGTTAGATTTCTCTAAAATTTAGCAGAACTAGATCCAATCAATCCAATCAATTTTTCTTTTTTTTTCTTTCCAGCATTGAATGAGAGTTCCCCCTAAAATATGGAAAATGTTAAATTTTCTATTAAGACAGTTTAAGTCTGAAAATTTAATATACTTTTTTTTTTGTTGTTGTTTTTTCTGATTTAAATTTTGTTCTAAGCCTACTAGTAACACATATCCTAATTATTTGAATTTAAAACTTAGCAAATTATCAAGTATCTTTATTCTTTTTGTTGTATCAAAATATACGAAAAAATAATTCAAAACTTATTGGTCTTATGAGAAGGCAATAGAGTATAAATTAAATAATCTACTATATTATTGTGCATCTGGCAGCAGTGACGAAACTTATTAAGAAGAAAGCCCATGCACTATTGGTCAAAAATTGTAACATACAGAGTACCATACCGTGTGAAAATATATTACATACTGCGTGCAAATGAATGAACACGTAACTTAGCGATAGTGAATGCCTATAATTTTAAGCCATAGGCATAGTGTCCCCAATTTGTATATTATGAAAAAATTAAAATGACATCATTAGTTTATCTATTGAAAGAAAATTTTGCAATCATCATTTTCATAATGAAAAATATGAAATTATTGAAAACATAATGAAAAATATAACTATATATTTTCACAGTTATATTTATTACCTCGTTCATCCGCCATCTTCGTTATATGCCAATCCGCCACCGAAGAACCAACCCCGAAAGTTATTTTTCTGCGAACTTATTTCCCCTTTTTCATCCGCCGAATGTCACTAAGTCAAAACGTTGAATATTAATTTATTTCACTGAAATATAAAAACTAAAGTAAAAATAAATCAGGTTCGTTATACTTCCGGTTATACTATATATATATATATATATATATATATATATATATATATATATATATATATGGTTTATAAATAACATTTTAAGTTAATGTTGTTGGCAAACGTGTTCCAAGATACTCCGATAGAATCCTCCATATTGGTATTTGTTCATAAATATTCATTCGTTTTCTGGCGAAAATATACTTTTAATACTTCCCTCAATTCCCCTCAGATCGGCATAGAAGAATAATGATACCCCATTGATTATTGGAACATTAACTCTCTCTCTCTCTCTCTCTCTCTCTCTCTCTCTCAAAAAGAGAGGGAAATCCCTTCTACCTATAAAGGTATAAAGTAAAGGGGAAATAAATTGAAAATCCTTTAATTTATCGTAAATAAATCCATTTCCAATATTCTTAAATATCATTAATGTTTCAGCAGCAGCGGGAGTTTGCCAAAGCTTTGCCCACCGGCAACCCCCGGCATTATACCCTCTTAGAGACTATTTTTCTGCCTACCTACCGCCCCTAATGGGTGTATTTATGTATTTGGAAAAGGACCAGTCATTTTTTTAATCTTTTCTTTCGACTGTATTTTTATGCTCGTGACGTGAATACGATAATAAAAATATTGACTGAAATATAAGTCTCTTTTTACTTCGGATGATATCAGTGTATAAATATACCTTTGGCTAACATTTTAATATTATATATATATATATATATATATAATATATATATATATATATATATATATATATATATATATATATGAGGGTGTATCAGAAGTCTTGTACCATATTTATAACTGAGGATGACTTGAATTTGTGGTGCGTGATTTCTGAGACACCTTGTATATATATATATATATATATATATATATATATATATATATATATATATATATATATATATGAAAATTATTTCACGAAGGTAACACGTGAAAAATATTTATGATGAATAAAACCACGAAGGAAAGGAAACACAAAATGGTGCTCAAGCGCTTTCGTCTAATGACATCCTCAGGATGTCATTAGACGAAAGCGCTTGAGCACCATTTTGTGTTTCCTTTCCTTCGTGGTTTTATTCATCATATATATATATATATACACGTAAAATTTAATCTAAAATCTCTTACTTATAATGGCTTTTCTATATTTAAAATAATAAATTTACTTTCAATGCTTCTAATCCTTTGCCCTTAAAAATTAAAAAAAAGGTGCCAGAGATGGTGCGAGAGAGGGCCAGTTTGTCTCCTTCATACGTGAAGGGTTCATAACACTGAGTTAGATATATCTGTTAATTTGTGTATCTTTTAGTATCTGTTATTTAAGATTTTTTCAAATTTAGCTTGATATTTACTCGTAATTACTTAATTAATAAATAATTTAATATCAGATATTAATTGAGTTAATATTTTAATAAATTATCAACATTGATAAGTGCAAGTCTGTGTTTAATTTCATTGAACGTTATTTTTGTGTTTGTAAATGAAGGTATAGAGTGAAGGTGAGACGCGTCTCAAAATAGTTTTATAGGTCAATCTGAACTCCATTTCTGGAGTTAGGAACAAAAAATTTTTTTTTTCCCTGTGGGATCGCCCTTCGTGTATCTAAATTAGGTACTTGGATTTCCCCTTCGTCTTCTTTAGGACCCTCGGGAGATCAAAATTAATTATCTTTCTGTCACAGCGTCACTCGTCTCCGACAATAGAGAGCAGAGGAAAGCAATAAAGGCCTTTCTAAGGGAGAGGTGAAATTATGTGACGGGGGGGAGATGAGAAGAATTATGAGGCTTGACAAAAAAGGGGTACTTCATTAGTGTTTTTAAAATTTTATAGTGATAATTAATATAATATTGTTGATAATAATGATCATGATAAAAAATCTCTCGTAAAGCTACGGAAATAAATTCGCCGAAAAAAATAAAATTTCATCTAATTTTCTGAACTAAAATTTATATATATATATATATATATATATATAATATATATATATATATATATATATATATATATATATATATATATATATATATATATATATATATATATATAATATTCAGTAAATTTCCCGTCAATTTCTCTCTTTGAAGTGCGATATTGTGCGTTGAAGTAAATTCTTACAAACACTGAAGGAGTTGATTATCTCTTTAAGAGTTTCTGAACGAGACATTCAATTGCTTTTTAAAGATTTCAATAGTTTCACAACCTCTCAAGTAATTAATTAAGTTTATAGATCCTCTTAATTAATTTCTATAAGGCTTGGAATTCTCAGATTCTCTCTCTCTCTATAATATATATATATATATATGATTGAACTCAGAATGGTCCCCTGCGATCTTTTATGTTACACACAGACCGTGCATGGAACAAGGAACTCTTGTGGGAAAATTAAATCCACTATAGTCCGAATAAGTAATGGTAAATGACAAATACCATAGGTTCTCTTTTTCATGTTAGCCCGACGCGGGCAACGGGTCACTCGCAAAGAGGTCCCAAAAATATAGTTTCCCTCACCAGCTATCTGCAAAGCGGATAGGATCCAGCTTTGTGACAGGATCCTATCTGCTTGGCAGACAGCTGGTGAGGGAAGCTATATTTTGGGGCCTCTCTGCGAGTCACCCGTTGCCCACGTCGGGCTAACATCATGAAAAAGAGAAACTATGGTATTTGTCATTTACCATTACTTATTCGAATTACAGTGGATTTAATTTTCCCGCGACAGTTCCTTGTTCCACGCACGGTCTGTGTGTAACATACATATATATGTTTAGGTTACAGTCAGTGTGTGTAACCAGCTATTTCGCGTAATGGCTGAAACTTTTAGTCATTTCGCGAAATGACTAAAATCTTCAGCCATTACGCGAAATGGCTGAAATTCCACCTTGGTCATTTCGTGAAATTGCTAAAATGACTTTTGTCATGAATTCATAGAAATAACAAACATCACAATAAAATTGGAAACCTTTATTTAATTAACTAACTAAATCTGCTAAAACATGCATAAATCCACAGGTCTGTTCAAATAAGTGAGAAACACTCTTCAAATACACATTTGAACACATTTGAATTTTCAATATAGAGGTTTTCAAATACTAACCGGGCCTTCAATGCTATTCCGATGTCCGCCATTGAAGTCCCGGTTAGGTCAATTGTATGCCCTTGACAATTGGTTAGGTTAAGTCGTGTTATTTTCGTTAAAACTAACGAAAATAACACAATTTAACCTAACCAATTGTCAAGGGCATACAGTTGACCTAACCGGGAAAATGATCTTGCACGAAATGACCAAGGTGGAATTTCAACCATTTCGCGTAATGGCTGAAGATTTTAGTCATTTCGCGAAATGACCAAGTGAAACAGCCATTTCGCGAAATGACTTAAAAGTTTCAGCCATTACCCGAAATGGCTGGTTACACACTTTGACTGTAACATATATACAGGGTTCATAGCGACCTGGAAAGTCAGGGAAGGTTGGGGAATTGAAAAATGGTCAGGGAAAATAGTTTTGTTGCGAAATTTCTGGTAAAACAGAAAAAAATTGGATGGTGGTCAGGGAATTAAGAAGACTGTAAAGAACGATAGGCTACGGCACACTGTTTACATAATTTTCATCAAAGATCCTATAGTAGTAAATTTTATAATAGAAGTCTGTCAAATCATCGACAGTCTATAAGGAAATGGAACTTAATAATAAAAGGAAAACAAAGTATGGAGGACGACGTTTAAAATATGAAAAAAAAAAAAAAAAAAATGAAATTTGGTCAGGGAAATAAATCACTTGGCAAGATTCGCTATGAACCCTGTGTGTGTGTGTATATATATATATATATATATATATATATATATATATATATATATATTTCGTAACTTCGTAGCAGTTCCGTGCATAGGCCTTTCTGAGAGAGAGAGAGAGAGTGGGGGGGGGGGGGGAAATAAAGCGGGAAAAAATAAACTTCATTTAATTTATATTTAATAAAAGTACGTTTTATTGTTTTATATCAAATTTACTTTTGTACCGAAACAATTTTTTTTTTTTTTTGTTACTGTTGTAGCCCGTACAATGTTTCTTATTGGGAACTGTAATGAAAATAAATGCACGTTTTTACTGAATATCGAGATAGTCCATACAGGTTTTTTTTTTATCTGTTATCAGTCTAGAAACTCGTACAAATTTGCTTGCAAGATATTTCGGCATTTTTTTCATTCTTGAGTCTGTGAATTTTGGAACATGTTCAGAACTGAGGACGTGACGAGTAAACAAAAATTACTTCAGCCATGTTCGGATTTTGCATTAATCCTTTATCGCTCGGAGGTTTATTCCGAAATTGAATAAAATCATTTGGCGTTAGCCAGAACAAAATCAGTGAAGTGACACTGCCGCTAAATGGTTAAATGGATTGTCGTGTAATTTATTTGACCCTGTAACTTTCCAAAAAAAAAAAATTAATTATTTATTTAGTCTTTCCATGGTGACATGGAATTTTCATAGTATTTGACCGATTCATCCGTGTTCATGGACTTGAGATTGTCCTGTAGGTTAGGTTAGGTTATTTCAGGTTATTTCTTTCTAGACAGGTTTACCTCGGTATTAGATGTAGCTCGAGTTCGTTCAAATGTGTAGAAAGTAGAGTATATCAACGTTTTATATGCGATTGTTCGTATCCGATTTGAGTTATTCAGTGAACATTTTTAGGAGTTTTAAACATTTTCCGGATGATTTATTCAATCGAACCTTCCAAGAATTATTTTTAGAGAGCTTAAAGTTGGATTGTGTTTTAAGGCTTAACATGGGGTACGTTTTGTTGATCTTTTCTCCGAATTTATTCCCGCACCTGCCTAATTAATGCACCTATGAATTATAACGAATCCCAATTCATCCAGTTTTACACACACACACACACACACACACACACACACACACACACACACACACACACACACACACAGGGTGTTTCAGGTCGACCCTAGAAATACCAAAATATCATACCAAATACAAACTACAAATTCCACATTTCGCCTTCCGAGATGATGGCCTTTTCAAAAGACTAGGAAGCCAAACTTTTCAAATCACCTATTCAACATATTTCCATATTTGTTTATCGAGATGCACTTAAAACGTTATACCTCCACCTCAAACACGACATTATTGCGTATGGAAGTGCGTGTAATTACACCATTAACTCTTTAATCATAAACCAGAAGAGAATTATGAGAAAAATAAACAAGAGTATTATTGCTCATACATCGGTAATCTTTAAGCAACTGCGTATATTAAAATTTAAAGACATATTTCAAATACAGATGCGTATTCTAATGTTCAGAGTTACGAAACAATCCACTCCGACCATATTAATCGAGAATGTAATAAACAATCCGATATGTCACGAACATCAAACGAGGTATATGGAGAATGGATATATATCAAAGGCAAACTATACTCTTCAATGGAGTAGAAATTCTTACACTTATTTACGGTGAAATTATGAAACAATCTATCGAATGGATTAAAAACAATCAATGTTCTTTCATCTTCTATAAAGCGATTAAGACTAACAAATTCTAAAGTTACTGAAGTCATTCTTTATTGCTCTTATTATTTATTATTACTTAATTGCTGTTATTTATTATTACTTAATTGCTGTTATTAGTTATTATTACTTAATTGCTGTTGTCATTGTTAAAATTTCTGCTAATCCTTCCGGTAATTTCTCCTGTCAATTTTTACTTCATGTTCGTACTGATTTCATTGTTCTTTGTATTAAGCTTCTTTTCATCTTTCACCCCTTTCCGGCAGAGTGGGCTGCATCCTCTACCTCCCTATGGAGTGGAGGACCGGTCTGTAACAGCTGGAAGTATTCTCTTCGACTATTTTTCCGACTTGTCGGCAGTGGCTGGCGGATGATGATTATTATGATGGTGTCCTTCTCTCTTTTTCTGAATGAATTTTAACCCACGAATGATAGGTTTTGCTACTTACTTAACCCCATATTCTCTTCTTTTAACCCTTTACTTTCTTCTTTCTCTCAGGCTAACCTTTTGAGTGGATCTTAGGGTCTTTGTTAGCCTTAGCTTCTGTAGATCTGAAGAAGTGTAGGTCTTACTCTCTCCACTTTTAAGTCTTATAAAAATTTGTCGAATTTCTAAAAGGTTGTGTATTTAAATTTTCAAAATACAACACAGTATTTTTCATCAAATTTTATAATAAAAATCTTATTATATATAATTATTATATATAAACAAGGTATAATCTATTTAACTAATAGATTTTGTCTTGTGAAGGTAGCACGTTTGCTGAAAGGCAGTTTACACTTGTATACAGCATCTGTATTTAATAAAATTATAAAATAAAAATATTTTATACACTGAGGAAATGTAATATTTGTAATTTAAGAAACTTGCACAATATTTTACAATTCGGTTGTGTGTGTGTGTGTGTGTGTGTGTGTGTGTGTGTGTGTGTGTGTGTGTGTGTGTGTGTGTGTGTGTGTCCCAATTCTTTTTTTTTTAATTTTGTATTTAATGTTAAAAATGGTTATTATATACAAAAATATAGCGCAAATGTATGTATGAATGTATGTGTATACAATGGATGTGTATCAGAAGTTAGGAAAAAAAATTTTCATTGTTGCATCAGATAATTTTCGGATAATGAAACTATTGTCGCAGTTTCCGTAGACTTTATCATATTTTAATTTATATTTGAAATGTTAATAATACATTATCACTGACGGTTCTTCAGTGAATGAATTGAGACACGAATGAATAATTCAAGGATTTTAAAAGTTAAATTCCGTTATTTTCCAATTATAAATTTGACATTTGGATGTAGTTTTAATCCGTTTGGTCGTCGACCTTTTTATAATCGCTCCTTGCGAACGATGAAAATGAAGAGAGTAAAAGTGATGGAGAGGATCGTGTCGTCATTTGAAAAGCCTTTTTAATTAAGTGCATCAATGAAGATTTTGAAGTGAAAAATGACAAAGCTGGTTCAATTTTTTTTGTAAATGCGCGCGCGCGCACGCACGCACACGTGGTTGCTCAAGCTTATAGACACTAATGGGTTATTCTTCTTTTAAGGTCTGATGGCTGCCTCTTCAACCCTGTAAGTGCAGCCAGCCAGCATGGAAGCTTCCGATCTCCCTCGGGGGTTGTCGGGGGGGTCTCAGCTCCAAATGCGACCCGTTCTTGCGGCGACGCGTTTGCCGCGTTTGCGGACAACATCACGCATCGCACGAGCCGCATGTCTACGATTACGTTGACGAAGTAGACGAAGATGTGACGTGCCATATCTGTTTACAGGTTAGTCCGTTGCTTATTCCGCCATGGAATGATTTCGTGGGAATCGTAGACACCACCCACGCTTCCTTTGCGCGAAAAGTCATTGATTCGTTTTAAGTATTCATCGTAGTCCGAATTTTGGTTGTCTGCAAAATGTGTAATGTAAAGACTTATTTCATTTATCAAACATGGTTCTCTGCAGTCTGGTGATTCACACGAGTACTGTATTTAGTATTGGATGTTCTTAAGCGTATTTTATACGTGGAACACGCATGGTATGGGAAATACACACTATTGAAGCCTTTAATGTTAAAAATATACCTTTTTGATTTCTCGGGTTGGACAAATTTCGGATGAAACATTTTGTGTGTTATAAGATCCATATATGATTCAGGCAAAATTAGCGCTTAATTCGCGTTACATATGCAGTCGTCAAGGAAAATTTCGCCAAGGATATGAAATCTATGGCAAAAATTGCTGAAAATTAAAGATTCAACAAAAAATCACTATTGGTTGGAAAAGTAAAGTGAACATTAAAAAAATACTGCTCAGTTAGACTGGCAATGCATTAGATATTTATTTTTTTGCAAATGGATCAGATTCATTTTTCAACTAATTATGAATTTTTTCTGAATTTTTTAATTTAAAGTATTTGCATGCATTTTATTTAAGAGTTTTATTTCCATGGCTGCACGCATTTTTCACCTCAGTAAGATAAATATTATATCAGTTGATCTATTTTATAATGTTTAAGTACCTCTATTAATCCACTCATTGTCTTTCTTACCTACAGCCGCTGGTGACCCCCGTAGACACGCCCTGTGGGCATACATTCTGCAAGCCTTGTCTTCTCGCTTTTCTCAAAGTTCAGCAAAGCTGTCCCATCGATCGAAAACCTCTCTCACAGCAGCTTTGCAGCTTTTCTTCTTTAGTTCTTAAAAAGTAAGAGTAGCTTTATTTTTTAGCTTTATTTTCAGTGTTAGTAAATTATTTCAAATGTTTTTCACCGTGTTGAGCATCTCTTCTGCACTCTAAAAACTGTCCGTTGCGTGTACCTTATATCCGAGCTGAAAGGAGGACTCTAGACGTAGTCTAGGTATAAAGTATGTAAAGAGTACAGTCGGTAGACCGAAGGTACACTGAGATGTTTTCTTTAATCCTTAAAAGTCTACTCTTAGTATGTTTCACTTGGTTCCAGA
Organism: Bathynomus jamesi; assembly: GCA_023014485.1. NCBI lineage: Eukaryota > Metazoa > Arthropoda > Malacostraca > Isopoda > Cirolanidae > Bathynomus > Bathynomus jamesi. Next base: position 76,476 of record JAJOZX010003343.1, on the reverse strand, counting down.
GGACACCACCGCTTGTCAAGAAGATAACCATTTTAGCTAATCTCTATTTACCACACACACACACACACACACACACACACTCTTGACGTACTTTATATTTTACAGAGTACATTTAGTCATTATCCGCTCGGATTTTATAAGGTTACATACAGAAGACAGTTTTTAGTATGTGTATGCCGATCCAATAAAGGTTTTTGATTTTTGATGCAAATCGAAACTTCTCCGTTTGCTTCGTTTTAATAAGTACAGTTCTGAAAAAAGTTCGAGAAACAAATTTTAGGGTCCCCACCCCTCACACCACAAAAAATTTACTACCAAATTTTTGTTTGGATTTTTGTGTCTGAAATTATATTATTTCATAGGCATCATCTTTTTCTTTTATTATTAGTATTTATTTGGGGGCGCTGGGGGGGCCTTTTTTTTATATTTTTTTTTCAAACAACTTGCCCCGCCGCACTTGTAAATAAATAAAGATTAGTCACCCGATCTTACATTTTATTTGAGTTAACTAATATTCAAATAAAAGTTAAAATGTAATTTCCTATAATAAAAATAATTGGCTAATATATTTTGTACGTAAATAAAGAAAGTCACTCGAAGGGAAAAAAAAAAAAGTTCTTGAAATGGCCACTTTGTTGTGGGTTGTGAACAGATGCTTCATTCTCAGATAACCATCATTCGGCCAATAGGAAAATAGAAAACAACCTTTGAAATCAATATTACAAAGAATTCCTGTTTATGAAAGACAAAGGACTGTTTTTAAGCCTTTGAAAACTTCCTACTTTCACACAAGTTTGTGATCGTTGACGTACATTTTGCTACGAAGTTGAGGCTTAATTTACATAGAAAGGGTCTCTGTCTCGGTCTCTGTCTCTGTCTGTCTGTCTGTCTGTCTCTGTGTCTCTTTTTTTTTTCAAAACCCCTTTGACAAAGTCCCTCACGCGAGATTAATGACTAAAGTTAAAGGATTAGGAATTACCGGGCTCGTTTCCAACTGGATTGAAGATTGGTTAAGAGATAGAAAGCGGAGTGGGGTAATAAATGGAGTGATTTCAGAGTGGGTCCCCGTCATCAGTGGGGTTCCACAGGGTTCCGTTCACGGTTCTTTACTTTTTATCATCTATATTAACGATATAGAAGGTTGGGCTCCAAAATACAATTTCTAAATTTCCAGACGATACCAAATTAGGAAATAGTGTAGATAATGAGGAGGGTGTAAGAAAATGATCTTGATAGATTGGGTGTCTGGTCTGCTACTTGGCAGATGCCATTCAACTTAGATAAATGTAAGGTAATGCACGCGAGTTACAAGAACCCGAAGACCGATTACTCTCTCTTGGGGAGGAACATGACTGAGACTGATCTGGAGAAAGACTTAGGAGTTTATATCAGTAATGATATATTGATTGGGGTAATTGATGGGGTACCAAAAATGGCCACGCATAGAGGAAGAGAGCTAAAATCAAGGTCCAAGGTTTTAGAGATGCCTGGACACTGCGTTTGAAAGATTGGAGGTCATAGACACGGGGAAAGATGGATTGAGGAAGATTGTTCCAGAGTTGACCAGTTGAGCAAATGAAAGATTGAAAATACCGATTAACCCTCTTACGTTAGGGAATTGCAGAGAGAAGGAACGAGTATCAAAAGTCTGGTACTGCGTGCACTCCTTGAAGGAAGAGGAATGCAGTTTAGAGTTCAGAAGAACAGTGTTCATTATAATAGCGATAGTAGAGAGAGAGAGAGAGAGAGAGAGAGAGAGAGAGAGAGAGAAGAGAGAGAGAGAGAGAGAGAGAGAGAGAGAGAGAGAGAGGAGAGAGAGAGAACAGTCAGTAAGAGGCAGGGAAATGGTGAGACGAAAAGCCTTTGATTCCATCCGGTTAAGTAGGGCTGTGTGGGTTGAGCCACCTCACACATGAGAAGCGTATTGCATACAGGGACGGACAAGACAAAGATAGCAACCGAGTTGAAGAAACCGTGGAGGCGGTACAGCACACCTAACCTCTTAGAAGCTGTTTTAGAGAGTATATGTGATCTTTCCAAGAAAGATCACGTGAAAAGGAGACACAATGAATGAAAGGGGTTGCTGTCAGTTCTCCCAGACACCCGAGCCTCAGTAAGGAAGAGAAGGAGAGGTTTAGAATAGAAGTGGTGTTAAGCATTATTGAAAATTTGAAAAAAAGGCCACGAATGTTGCATAAGTTAATGAAAAGTGAATCAGACAGAGGCCCAGGATATCTCGAATAGGCTAAAACCGTCAAAGCACTGTACAGAAGTCGAAAAGAGGGCTTTAAAAATACTGGGTTTTAGTAAAAGACTGTTCCAATTTAGAAACAGATATTGTAATGTCTCATTACAATTCACTAGTTAGACCTCAACTTGAGTATTGTGTGCAGCTTTAGGAAAGATATAGAAAGGTTGGAAAGGGTACAGAAAAGGGGCCGCAAAATTGATCCCTTCAGTGATACTGGAAAACTACCAACGTGGCTTAGAGGGCTTAAATCTGTTTATTTTAGAGACCAGGAGGTTGCGCGGTCAGCTTATTAAAGTTTTTCAAGATGCTCAATGGAATAGACAGGGTAGACTATAGGAAATTATTCTTATTCAATACCAATCCGACAAGAAATAATAATTTTAAACTGGAACTAAAAACATTTAGTACCTCCTATCTGTGGTAATTTCTTCTCCTATAAAATAGTTAATATCTGGAACCAACTTCCCTCGAAGTTGTTTCAAGCCAGATTGTACATAGGTTTAAAAATAGGGTTTAGGACTGTCCCCACATATAACAATTTAAGAATTGATTAAATAGGTATTTTCAAAATATTATATCATAACCCTGCAGGAGTTCATTTAAACATTTCTTCCTACACTTAGTCCTTCCCCACTTTAGAGAGACTCCTCTAGTTGCATTGAGCAACTTATTTTTTTATCACTTGCCTCATAAACACCTAAATGGGAGACTCTTAAATTCACCGTAGCAACAACGGTCATAAGGGACAATTACACGGGAATAGATACAGGAACCTTCCACTGATATTCCTCTCCGGAGAGAGATTTTCGCTACTCTTGTAGTGGCACAACACCGCGAAGAGCAACTCGGTATATCACTTGCCGCATAAACACCTTTCACCGCGGGAGACCCAAGTTGAATACTTGCTACATTCAAGAGAGTTGGCAGACACGTACAAATGACAGAAACCCAATTACAGGAAATACACTCACACACTTGCCTGCCTTGTTAATATATCTAAGAACAGAGTAGAAAAATATTCCTTAGAAATACATAATTTCATAAGGAACCAAAAAAAAAAAATGCATGGCATGGATCAGGTCAGGTAGAGTTGCGTTTGTCATCACGATTTCTCTTTTCCTCTTCTTTCTCTTGGGTGGCTGGATGAACGTGACGGGTGAGGGCATGGTGGGGAAAATCTGGTTTCTGTTCTCAGTTCCTGTTTCAACCCCTTTCCTGTAGAATAATTTCGTCACTTTGCCGGCGTAATGGCTTTGCGCGTACATGGGTGTAGACACGAGAGTTTGGCCTTTATCTTTTGATCTTTTTTGGGGCTACCCTGAAGTGGTCCATGACAACTTTGTTGGACCAATACCACGGTAAATAGAGCTGTAAATATTGTGTATAAAATCAAGATCATACGTTCGTGGCTTTTATGACTATATCAAGTAGTTCATATAAAATCACCACAAATATATTAATTTATACAACAATGCTAGCTAGTGTACGATTTCTATTTGTGCAGAACGTAATTGTCGAGTTAGTTTATATATTCTTTCTTGTAAAATTTTCTTGGCAACTTTTCCAGGGTCAAGGTATTTCCTTCAACCTTTTTCCGTACCTACCTCTGGCGGTGAAGGAGCGGAGCGTAGAGAGAGGGCCTTATGTTTTTTTATCCAGTTTTCTACTACTGCTAGAATAATTTGAAAATGCACTAATTTAATAACAAGAACCTCGCCGAGTGGCGTGAGAAATCTTTGAAGCCTCCTCCTCCTCCTCCTCCTCTTCTTCTTCTTCTTCTTTCTCTCTCTCTCATTTTTTACTTCACATTTCAGATTATTTCCGGCTCTGATATTTTGGCCTCGCATCTTTGTTTCTCCTCACGTGGAGCATTTTCTCGTGTGTGTGTATCACTATATATATATTATAATATATATATATATATATATATATATATATATATATATATATATATATATATTAGTGGTGGACCGGATGTCAGTTTTTCAACATCTGCGGATGCGGATTTTTAATTTCAATATATGCGGATGAGGATATTTTGTTAATCTATCAATATAATATAGAATTATGAATATATGACAATTTTTCAAATTTCGTGATATTACTACTATTATGGCAGGCAATGCATAAGAATAAAAATTAATATTAATGTTTTCATTATGATAAAAATAATAACTTTCTCAAGAGTTTCAGCCACAGAAAATTCAATGAAACAAGTTTCATTCAATTTTCTGTGTTACCACCTATTTATATTTTGAGGTTTATATATTTGTTTGTTCATTAATAATTGATTAATACTTTACATGAAATTTGCGTGACTGGGCCTTATAAGTTACTTTATAAGCTAATTTAATTGTAAATTGCATAATTTATTAGAGATAATATCCGCAGTCAGAAGTGCGGATGCGGATGTTAAAAATGAGGCGGATATCCGGTCCACCATTAATATATATATAATATGCATGCTGTTAGTGTAATTATAATTTAAATTACAATGAAACGCGCATTTTTTTTTTTACGTTTGGAGTTATCTCAATTAGTTAGTTACAGTTACAGGCTAACAAAGGAATAATAGTAATAATAATGTATAGAACAGACAAGGCTCCCTCATCTGCCAGCCACTGCCTGCTGACAGAAAAAGTTGTGAAAGAAGATTTATAGGAAAGTGGGAAAAAGTATAATGAAAAGAAAAATTGGCTCGAGTTCATTCACACCATGCGTACATTTATCTCGTATACCCATTTACCCAATTACGCATTAGAGGACGTGTTAAATTATTAGGACTCCGTCGTGACAAGTAGTGTAATACGGCTTCCTCTCGATCAACGAAGTTTAGCAACGTTGGTTTTTGGTAGTAGCTAGATGGGAGACCGTCCTCCGCGTCCAGATTATGTAGCGACCCGTGGTTCGGATCCCACATAAAGCTGTTGGTCCCCTCGGTCATATGATCTCAGATATTGCGGAAGAGGTTAAACAACCCCATCATTATATTTTGCTAAATGCACCTCGGTGGTGTGGTGGTTAGCGTCGCTGACTGCGAATCCATCGGCCCCGGGTTCGAGACCCGGTGACAGCAGCCGGCGCGCAGCAAAACCCAGCTGTTCATACTTCCACACAATAAAGAAAGTGGTTTGTAGATAAATGGGTACCCTGGGTGGCCTAGTGGTTAAGACGCTCGGCTGCTGGTGGGGCGTGGTTCGGATTCCACATTAAACTGTAGGTCTAAGGTGGAGTGAAAAGCTTGACCTTCAACAGAATGAGCAATTCGGGCAGAAGCTAACCAAAGGTTATTAAATTAACCCTTTAACGCCGGGAAGTTTTGTAGGATTAAATCTGAATGCGTGTATTTGAAAGGGTATGTATTCGACCGAGGGGTTAACAGGGGGGATTAAGGAGCTCTAAATATCCAAAACAAGATTGAATATACTTCATAGATTATTTCTTGATTTAATTTAGTTATGGGTCTCGCTTATTTTTCTTTCAATGTCTCTTTATTAGCATTAGAGAGAGAAGAAGAAGGACGATTGATACGGGCTTCCCGCTCTCTGCCACACTAAATTATTGATGAAGTTATTGGAGAAGGCACACTTTCCAGATATCGATTCTTTCATCACTCGCTTTAGATACATGAATAATATGGGGTAGCTTTAATTCCATTAGATAGAGTAGAAAATTTGAAAAGGCTTAAATAATGTCATACCATCAATTTTGTTTACGGTATAATACGAGAAGCATGGACAGATTCACTACTTCGATGTATTGGTTAAGATATCTCGTTCGAATAAACCAATATTTAGTCTTTGAGAAAAAAAATACACGCTCTAATTCATACTTCAATTGGTTTTTCCTCTTCATTCAACCTCGATCAAAAAAGGTATCTTGATTGACATATTTTGGAGAGTTTTACTGTAAATTTTCGTACCCCCTCCCTCAGTTTCTTAAGGTAATTATTGGATTTATAAAGGACTTTGTTATTATGAAATTAGGGTATCCTTTAAACTTCATAAATAAACCTATTTAATTCTGCATAATAGGTTTTTACAGGAAATTACCATCAGTTTTACCTTTCGCGTGTCATGATACTAATCATTTACCAGGTAACTTTACTGCAATTTCTAAATCCTCCGAGAATTTTTTTTTTTTTTTGTAAGGATTATCTCAAGCAAGACGTTATTAATTAATTAAGTTAATTAAAGTACTGTATGTCATCTCGTAATTGTAATAAACATTATAATGTCCAACGAATGATTTAAAGTTTACCAACAATATGGTTTGAAGGGTATATATATGTCAATAATGCAGGGTTGGCAAGAAACCCACTTTTTTTGAAAAAGCCCACCCCAGATGGGTTTTTTTCGGGTTTTTTTCACCTTAAACCCGGGTAAAATTGGTTTTTTTCATATGTCCATATGGTAGTTCATATTAGACCTACCTATTCTTATTTTTATAATAATACTGTACTGTACCGTACACTATTAATATAACATTTGTCTTGTTTTTAGCAAAAAGGTTGCCTTCCAGGCAATTAAGCATAAAAAGTTATTATTTTCTCAGATTGAGCTTCACAACAAAATTTGGAAAACATGGACCAATTTGAACTAAATTTGGTGTGGTAAATTATCCTATTTGTTAGGCTATACTTCCTATGGAAGACAGGCCCCTGTGTCTTCTGCTGGAAGTAGATGAATTACAGCTCCCAAAGGGAACTTAATTCAGCTAGTTATATCTATTTAATTCATATTACTGAATATTTTTTCTTTTATTTCACAGTTAAATAAAACAAACTGGCAACAGCATATTTATCTTACTGCTAGCCTACAGAATTAGTCTGTTTGAAGTTATAACTGCATTAAATAATGCCAAAGACCTTTGGATCAGGAAGAAAATCAGGGCATGAATGGAGTGAAGTCAATATTATTGATGGGACTAGTAAAGTTAGATGCAAACATTGCAGTAATAAAATAGAGCGAATAAAATGCATTTAATGAAATGTTTGAAACACATGGAATCAAGAAACAAGACTGACAATACTGCCAGTACATCATCTTCATACTGCCATGACATAGACCTCTCAGATGATCCAGACTCATCCTCACCACCACTGACACAATTACAGATGAAAAAAAGAAAAAATTCAAAGAAAGTAAGCGATTTTGGCATGACAACAACAACTTTGCAGAAAAATGTCATTGATAACAAAATAGCCAAATTCTTTTATGCAAATAATATCCATTTCTATGTGCAGAGTCTAAGTATTTTATTGAAATGATAGAGACTCTAAGACCAGGCTACACTCCACCTTCCCGTCGAAATTTGTCTGGTCCACTTTTAAATACAATCCATGAAGAAGTAGAAAATTCCTTGAAGATGCAGTTGACTGAAGAATCAGGATGTATAACACCCTGATTGGCTGATGTCTACACTCTATAACCTGCTACCTCACCCAGAGAGTTATACCTGTAGGTCTATTTGTTGACTCATGTTTGCTTGCTTTGCATGTAAAATCATTATAGGCGCCTATATGACAATTTTTAAAAATAATTGCATATGCACTTCTTAAGTTTCATGAAAAAACCCACAAGTGGGTAAATAGTGGGTTTTTTCGAGAGTTTTTTTTTTAAAAACCCGGGTGTTTTTTTCGGGCTGGGCCCACTAGTGCCAACCCTGCAATAATGCGACTTTACATCGACATCGCTCTGTTCTTAATCCTAAAATTACAATTGATGACCGTTTAATACGCTCGCAGACCCACAATGAGAACGAAAGACAGTTAATGTAATCCACGACTAATTTCAATAACAGTTGGAGAGAGTTATTTCAACATTAACCCTCTCGCTAATCATTTTCTGTCGTAAGAAACGAAGAAACCACGATAAAGAATCTTTCAAGCATTTCCACCTGCCAGATGTAGAATGATAATAGTCTTTCTTCCCTTCAAGCCCCTGGCACGTTATTTTAGATTTAGATAACGACTGACGAAGGGAAGTTGGCCCTTCAGAAAACTTTGCGGCTCAACTTTTTTTTAATATTTTAAATTTTTTATTTATTATTATTTTAACATGGAAAATTTTCCATGTTATTCACCTATAATTATTATATTATTAACCTTAGGTTTTTTCTTTAGTTTCGATTTGATAATAAAAAATAAACATTTATTGAGTCAATATTTTAGGATCGGGTTTGCTTTCCCCTCTCACGCGTTCGGGTGTTGAGGAGCTTCGCCATTTGTTCTTGACGACAATCTTCGTGGTGTCTATTTAATTTTGTCAACCCTATATATATTTTGAGGGTTTGAACGACGGTTCGGGATCGACTTGTGGTCGATCCCTTTGCAGCATCCCGCCTCGTTTGCGTGATTTGGTGGAGGAGGGAATTGCTTTCCGCTCTCCTCCTGCCCTCCTAGACAGCCACGGTCAGGGACTTGGCATAGGAACCTGTCCAATTGATTCTTGAAATTATTCAGGTTGGTGTGCTGGAGGTTTCTCAGTTCTTTGGGAAGGACATTAAAAAAAAAGTTTTTGACCTCGTATTCCGAGGGTATTTTCAGTCCTCGTTTTCATGGCACCCACTCCTACCGCAGCTGGGACAGTACAAAATCTGCCTCTTCTCTCATTCCAATGCGTTTCTATTTCGTTTCCAAGGTTAGGGACAAAACCCTCGCGTATTTTCCATATATATATTTGTGTAACGCTCGCGTCTTCTTTCCAGAGAGTAGAGTTTCAGGGATTGTGATCGAGACCAGTAGTCGTTTCCTCTATCCACGCTATCGTACGTAAAAGTCCGTTGTGTTCGCAATGTCTCGTTTTCTGTGTGGGCTTGAGTACTGAGCAATACTGAATTATTTATTGGTATCATTAGACTTTTCCATAATTTTAGCATGATGTTTGCTTTTCTGCTGTGGAAGCTCCTCCAGATGATTCCCATTACTTTTCTAGTTGTTGTAATTTTATGTTAATAACTGTGATGTTGGACTAGAGACCGGTCTCGAGACCTTTTTTTCTGGCCTCGATCTCGGTCGTGGTGGTCTCGACTACATCACTAGTTTATAATGTTATCTAAATTCTACATACGATGACATTATTACTTTAAGATCCCTGAACTGTGGGTTCGGTGTTATTTGTTTGCCTCGCAGTGTTTTGTACCCTGTATTCTGTAGCACATTGTTGTTACCATATCTTATAAGTTGGAATTTTTCTTCGTTCAACTTCATATTGTCGTTTATCCACTTACTTGAATAATGTCAATATCATTTTGTAATTTTTCTGTCACCTTCGTTCGATATCTCCTTGCATATCTGAGTCATCTGCGAAACATGATACAAAACTGTCATTAATAACACTGGGGAACAAATTTTAACTTTTTTTTTGTTTCTTGGACGTGAACAGGTCGGTCTTATAGGATTTTTTCCGCCGATTCCGAATATAGCCGTAGAATTTCTCTATCACCCAAGGTTACTGAGAAATTTGTATTTTAATATTTATTCAAAAAGTGTATAGAAGTTAGTAAAAATACTTCATGAAAATTATATTAGTGGCAGATTGGCATTTAAAATATTCTTCTTAAAACTTCTTTGTCACTGATTTTCTCTTGTAGTTTTCATTAGGAGCTTCTCGCATCAATGTCCAGCAGTAATCAGCTAACATTGCCGGATCCCACCTCCCTTGGTAGCGTTTCTCCATAGTAGCTATATTTTGGTGGAACCTTTCTCCATGCCCATCGCTTATGTCGCCGAGGTTTTCAGGGAAGAAATCTAAATGGGAGTGCAAGAAATGGATTTTTAGTGACATATTACATCCCAATAACCTATATGCTTCAATCATGTCCTTGCACTATTTTTTCATAGTTAGAGGCTTTGATGTTCCCTAGAAAATTTGTGACAACATTCTTCATGGCCTCCCATGCCACTTTTTCTTTTCCTCTCAAGGCATCATCAAACTTTTGATCTTTCATGAGCTCTCTGATTTGGGGACCAACAAAGATTCCCTTCTTTTATCTTTGCATCGCTAAGTCGTGAAAAACTTTTTCTTCAAATATTTGAATCCTCATCTTCCTTGTTCATGATGCTTTGACAAAATTTTTCATGATGCCAAGTTTGATGTGAAGTGGCGGTAAGTATATTTTCTTGGTCAACTAAGGGTTCATGAGACACATTCTTCAGTCCTGGGATACATTTTTGACGAAGTGGCCAATCCTTTACAAAATAATGCGAATCTCTGGCTCTGCTGTCCCATTCACAAAGGAAGCAGCAGAACTCGTATAACCGAGCTGCATTCCCAGAAGAAGCGCGACGACTTTTAAATCCCCACATATATACCAACGAAACTGGTCATAATTAATCTGCTGAAGATGAGTTTCGTATTTTCGTAAGATTCCTTCATGTGGACAGCGTGCCCTACAGGAATGGAAGGGTATTTATTTCCATTGTGAAGTAGTACAAACCTTGAGGCTTAGCTTCGAAGAGTCAATAAATAAACGCCAATCTTCAGATTTGTGCTCATGACCGAGAGCTAAAAGCAGTCCATTTACATTATTACAGTAGCATAAACCACCTGACGAGGAGAAATACTGCATCAGATCTTTTTGGCGAGTGCGGAACGCGTATACTTGTATCTTTTGCCAGCAAATTCCATTCACGTAACCTGGAGCCCAATAATTCCGCTTTCTTTTCGGAAGGTCCAATCTCTCACGAGATCATTCAGCATAACCTGCGTTATCATACGTGGTTTATTTGATTCAGGTTGCTGAAAGTCTGTATCTTTAGTGTCATCAATTCCATTGGTTCAACTTCAGACTCTTCATCCAGTGTCCATGACTTTGGGGAGTTGGAATTGGGTTCGATCGTCATGTAGTACTGGTCTCATGGCAGATGCAAGATTTGGGTATTGAATTTTATGTTTTATTTTTGGCAGAGAATCCTGAAACGTTAGTCATACAAAATAGCAATCCGTTAGGTGATCCTTGGGCTCTCTCCAAATCATTGGTATGGCAAATGGCATAGATTTGCGGGTACCTTTAATCCAACCCCTAAGAGTGACGGCACAGGAAATGCATGAGATATGAGGTGCCCAGGATTTGTCTTGGTCGCCTACCTTACATCCAAATAAAGTTCGTAAGCCTTCTCACGAGTGGGGTCATCGTCTTCCTCTGTGCCATTATGGTCAGTTCTCCACATACGTAGCAAAATGTATCTCTGGGATTAATACAGTTTCGATTCATGCTGGCGGAAAATTATTGAAATTTTTGGAATGAAAAACCAATTTTTCTACTATGAAAAATTTTAAATTTGAGCAAAACTTGAAATTTTTTTTCTTTTTTTAAAAATCTGTTTGTTTTAAATAGCTATATTTTTTTAATGCCAAAAATACTATTAAATATAGTTAACCTAGAAAAAAAAAAGTAAAATTAAATTAGTACACTTAATTTTAACTAATATTTTGGGAAAAATCTGAGTAAATGGAAATATTATTTTCTCGAAAACTATGGGTAATAGAAAAATTCTGAAACCATATTTGGAATCAGCATCAAAAGTTCTACGAGAAACACCAAATAGTTTTCAAGAAACAAAACTTTTGTTCCCTAGTGTAATGTGCATCAATATCTCAATCATTATTATGAACAGCAAGGGAGCTAAATACTGCATCTTGTGGGACAGAGCTCATGACTTCTGAGACTTCTGATTTAGCTCCATGTACTACCACTCTTTGTGTTCTTTTGAGTCAGAAAATTAAATATCCATCTTCCCAGCTTTACAGTAATTCCTGTATTAAGTGTGTGTGCTATAATTCTATGGTCACATTTATCGAAGGCTTTAACAAAGTAAGTATATATTACATGTATGTTTTGTCCTCGACACAATGTTTCCAATATTTTCTCCTGGTGAATAGGAGATAGGCATGATCTTCCAGCCCTGAAGTCATGTTGGTTTGAATTGCATAAATTCTTTTCTTGTACGTAGTAGGTAGTTTTGCTTCTAATTATACGTTCAAAACACCTTATACGGTGGTAGGCGAGAGCTACTGCCGATAAATCTTAGGCATTGCTCCATTACCTCCTTCAAATAAGGTTACAATGTTCGCGTTGTTTAATGGAAGTGGAATTTGTCCCGTGTCCAGTTATATTCTCCAAAGCACCTCAATTACACCACCTTCCAAGAACTCCAAGTCTATTAATAGGTTCGTGCCCGAACTTGTTCTTGGCTGATTTGTATCGGTGTCAAAAAATTCATCTGGATTTTCTACTTTCTTCTCGGACTTAGGGGTGCCGAACAGAATTAACTTGTCACTTAAGCAGTTTGGTTATTTGTATATTCGGTCGTCCCCCCATCTATCAAGGGACCAATACTCTCTTTACACTCAATTTTTTCTTTCTCAAACTTGTAGAAGTATTTTCGGTCATTTTTTAATGTTTTCCTCCTCGTTTGTCTTATAGACGAATGTTTGTTTTAGGTCCACTTTTATTTCGCATATTTTTTCTCCAGTTTGAGTATTTGCTTGAGTTTGCACCTGCGGAGATTTTTACCGTTTGTTTCTGTTGCCTAAATAGTGTCCTGAATTTTCTCTCGAGCTTGCTACATTTTCTTTTTGTCTCTTTGGAACAAGTTTTAGTATATAGATTTAGTTTCATTTTCTATCATACATAATATTTCTTCTGGAGTCTTCTCGTGAAGTTGCGATTCGCAATTTGCTTTTTTTAAATCTTCATTTACATTTTCCCAATCTACTTTCTTTGAATTTATATGAAAAGCTTCAAATTTCCTTTGACTCTCTGGATGCGTTTTTGAACTTCTGGTTGCTAACTTTAATTGCATATCGATTAGGTTATGGTCGGGGACATTTGTGAGCGTTACCTTTTTATTTAATATTATCTCGTGTGTGTATATATATATATATATATATATATATATATATATATATATAATATATATATATATATATACATATATATATATATATATATATGTGTGTGTGTGTGTGTGTGTGTGCGTGCGTGCGTGCGCGAGATATGATTATCCTTTTCACACTGTAGTATTCAGTATAAACTTGTTTATGGAAACACTGTTTATTCCACTTTGTCTTCCACTATTTTTACTTTAGAAAAAAAAAAAAAAGTCAGAGGTTGAAACCTAATTCTAGAATTTACCTTTGAGAGCGGACTATTTGCAATGCAATTTTTCTTGAAATATAACTGCTTCGTGACCGGAATAAGGAACGAAATTGGCGGAAATTATATTAAGAATGAAAGAGGCGAGTTTAAAGATTGTCCTATAAGAACGCTATTTGGATAAACGAGTAAGGAGAAAGTGTGTGTGTGTGTGTGTGTGTGTGTGTGTGTGTGTGTGTGTGTTTTAAAGGTATATAGAGGGTGATTTATCTAATGGAGTCCCTATCGAGTAAAAATGTGAGCGAAACTGGTATTATGCAGCGAATGAAAGAAAGGGTCGAATCCTTTAGCTAAAAGGAAGCGAGAATCGTCAAAGGCGGAAGACGCCATTCAAGGGTGAAAAGTGGACTTCCGATCTTTCATACGGGCTTTTCAAGAAGATAATTTTAAAATACGAGAAAGTGAAAGATCGATGTGTATGAGAGATAAGGGATGCTAAGGAGGCTACGTAGAGAGAGATTGAGACGGGACGTTTTATAAAGGCGTATATAATAGGGGAAATATTAAGACGGAGTTTTGAATTCCAAAATATAAAAGTGACTTTGCAACTTTATGCAATTTTATTATAATAGAGTTTTGTGAAGCTTTCAGTAAAAATAATCTCTTAAATGGAAGGAAAAGTGATTATTTTGACTGAATAAATTTCTGAATGCAAACATTTTATATATATATATATATTATATATATATATTATATATATATATATATTATATATGTTAAACAGGGGACCATTCTGAGTTTGTGTATATATATATATTTTTTTATTGACGAAGGTCAAGCTTGTTGCCCTACATCACCGATGTGCAACCATCCAAGGTTTTATGTGGATATAATATGTTATTTAGGTTCTTCTTCAAAAAGGTGGAAGATTGTGTTTTTATTCGGCAAATACTTGTACCGAACAGTATTGCTGAAACCTCAAACAGTGATGCCGCGTTTGCAGCTGGAACGGAAAATAAAGATCGTCGAGTGGTTTCACGTGACAAATTCTGGTGACGTAGGTGCAGAGAGGAACTTTTGCAGAGAATATGGATGTAGAGATAGATACACACGATAGAAATACAGTATCACAAATTGTTAAAAAATTTCAAACAAAAGGAAATGTAAACGATCAATATAAGGGTAAGTGTAGTAAGCGACGATCCACAAGAACTGCGCAACACGTAAATATAGTTAATGAAATTATTGCGTGCAGTCTGTAGAAGACATTTCGACGTTTGTCATCAAAACATTTCGCAAATATCTGTGCATCGTATAATTCGTACCGAATTAAACCTCTTTCTTTACAAAATTCGTTCACAATCTTCACTGACTGATGTTATAAAACGAATGGAATTTGCAACATGGATGTTAGCGAAGCTAGAAGAAGAAGAGTTTTTGAAACTCAGCCACTTCACTGAGGAGTGTTATGTACATCTGTCTACGGAGATTAATAAGCAAAACTTTAGTTACTGGGAAGTCATGCTGGCGCTCCAATAGAGCTTCCACGTACCGTTGCTAAACTCAACATTTGGGTCACTGTTGGGTGGTATGGTGTAGTAGATTCGTACTACTTTGAGAATGAACCTAGAAAAGCAGTAACGGTAACGCAAAATTCATATAGTCAAATACTACAAGATTTCTACTTACCACAACTAATTAGTCTGTCCCGTAAAAAAAATAACTGCATTACCTCATATTAGCAGTAGTTTCAGCAGGATGGAGCAGCAGCAGCAGCAGCACCACCACCACACCACCACCACCACACCACCACACATTACTTGTGAAACTCGCAACTTTCGAGGAAGCACTTTTCCGGGCGACTATCTCCTTTCATGAGCCAGTGGAATAGCCCCCCAAGACTTATCTGACCTCACACCACTACTTTTTTTTTTTTGGGTGGGGATGCACGAAAGTATCTATTTTACCAAGCCTAAGACATTTAAGGACCTAAAATCCAAAGTGTATGAGGTAATTATCAACGTCCCAACCGAGCTATTTCCAAAAATTATGTCAACATTTGTGTAACGTTGAATATTGTATTAGAAAAAAATGGCGAGTACACTGAACATGTTTAATTAAGGTTAATAAACTCCTGTGTTTCACGTACCATACTTATCGCGTTTGTCTTGGTGTCTAAATTCTTTTTTTTAAGAACATTTATTTAGAAATAGGGACATTTTTGAGGGGCACATGATATATATATACACACAGGGTGTCCGAGAATTATCTGTACAATTTTTGGCTGTTATTAAAAGTCAACCATGAAGTGTAGAAATTCCAGTGTTGTCCCATTTTACAGAGAAACTCATTAAGTTTTTTCTGATAACAAGTTTTGACAAGTTTTTCTTTACAATACGCGGGTGACAGACATTGATGATTTAAAAGCAAGAATCACAGCTGCTATTGAGCGAATTGATGTGGATATGCTGCAGCGTACATGGCAACATTTGGATTATCGATTGGATGTTTTGCGAATCACTGATGGTGCACATATCGAATGTTTGTAACAACGTTACTTTAATAAAAGAAACTTTTGAAAATACAGATTCTAAATAATCTTGTTTAAGAATTTTACGTGTGTTATCAAGAATTTATTAAAAGATGAAATTGTACAGATAATTTTCGGACACACTGGAATTTCTAAAAAACTTGGTCAAAACTTGGTATCAGAAAAACTTAATGAGATTCTCTGTAAAATGGGACAACACTGGAATTTCTACACTTCATGGTTGACTTTTAATAACAGCCAAAAATTGTACAGATAATTCTCGGACACCCTGTATATATATATATATATATATGTTGTGTATTACAGTGTATATTATATATGAATATATATAGTATATATATATATATATATCAGGGTGTCCCAGAATTAAGTATCTATTTCAATGAAATCGGACAAATTTTTTAAAACACACTTTTATTTATCATGTTTAATATGTGTTAAAAATGTATAAATTTCTAAATTTTTTTCATAATTTTATTTTCATTAATTTTTTCATTATCTGGTCCAATGAAAGACCGTCTGAAGTCATAGAATGGCAAAGAGACTCTCCAAAAGTTAACGTGTGGCTTGGAATGACCAAATCCAAAATTTATGGTGCTCCATCTTGTTGAAACACATTATCAAGAATGCCATCATCAAGAAGCTGTGGTTCGAGAAACTGCTGAAGCATATCAAGGTAGACGGTACCTGTTACAGTTGCTGCCGCAAAGAAGAATGGGCCATAAATTTTGGATTTGGTCATTCCAAGCCACACGTTAACTTTTGGAGAGTGTCTCTGCCATTCTATGACTTCAGACGGTCTTTCATTGGACCAGATAATGAAAAAATTATGAAAATAAAATTATGAAATTTTTTTAGAAATTTATACATTTTTAACACATATTAAACATGATAAACATAAATAAGTGTTTTTTAAAAAATTTGTCCGATTTCATTGAAATAGTTAATTCTGGGACACCCTGTATATATTTATAATGTTACAGACCAACAAAGACCCTAGGATCCACTCATGGTTGGTCTACCTAAGTGTGTTTGTAATTGTGTATGTCCTCCGTGGTGGCGGAGGGGACCTACAATTTTACATTGGCAACGACCAATTTTTGCATAACTAATTAATTATCAATTTAAAACTAATTAATTATCGATTTAAAACTAAAGATAGAATCTCTGGATCCAGAGGATCAAGTCATAATAGACTACTATCCACAAATATGTTACACACTATATCTATTTATAACCAACATGCAAATATATCAGATCCAAAGAATCCAGTCAATTTCATTACGGTATCCATCAATACTAGTACCTTGCCAACGAAAAATAAGTCACGATCCATATCGATTGCGGACCAAGTCAAAATTTACATATACATTACAATATATATACTTAGGAAAAGTGTAGGTGTGGCTGTAAAGACTGTACAGTAATGTAGAATGTGTGTGCACCCATTTTGTCTCCCATTTCAAGGTGTTTGTGGGGCAAGTGAAGATCATGAGTTTTTCAATACCTACAGTACTATGGGGGCACCGCTCGCAGAGGAATCTCTTTAAATGGGGTGTGTAAGGACAGAGAGTATCCCCTAACCCAAGATGCTGCCTCCCTATATCCCACAACACTTGTGTTGAGCTGTGGGATCGATCACCACAAAGCCTTACTTTTACTACCTTAAACTATACCCAATCTATCAACATATTTGTCTAATCGATTTTTAAACATGTTTATAGACGTGCTACTAATTACTTCTACCGGCAAACTATTCCAGCTATTTACTATGCGTAAAAAAGTTTTTCGCAACTGCTGTCTCGAACCTTCTACTTGTCAACTTACACCCGTTATTTCTAGTCCTATTATATTGAGATATTTCGAAAAAGCTATCTCTATCTACGTTATCGAACCCATTCATAATTTTGAAAACCTGGATTAGATCACCCCTTAGCCTCCTAGTCTCGAGTGTTGTCAATTTTAACTCCTTAAGCCTATCCTCGTACGACTTTGACCTAAGCGACGGAATCATCTTAGTTGCTCGTCTTTGAACTCTTTCGATTTTGTCTATATCTTTGCGCATATGCGGATTCCAAAATTGGACCGCGTACTCCAAATGGGGTCTAACTAATGATTTATAAGAGGAACTATAATATCGCGCGATTTGTACTCAAAATTTCGAGCTATAAAACCTAACACTTTGTTCGCCTTATTGACCGCTGCTGTACTTTGTTTCGCTACTTTTAAATCACCAGTGACTATAACTCCTAAATCTTTTTCCTGCTCTACGCTTGTTAAATCTTTCCCTGACATACTATACGCAAAATTACCGTTACGCGAACCTATATGCAAAATTTTGCACTTATCAACGTTAAATCTCATTTGCCATGTGACTGACCAATCAACGATTTTATTCAGATCTTCCTGGATTTTACCTCTATCTTCGTCATTAATCGCCCTACCACCCAGCTTCGTGTCATCCGCAAACTTTGAAACTGTACTGACTAGGCCGACATCTAAATCGTTAATATATATAAGAAAAAGCAAGGGGCCCAATACAGAACCCTGAGGAACGCCACTCGCTACATTAGCCCAACACGACTCCGCTCCATCAACGACCACCCTCTGTTTCCTACCTCGCAACCACTCTTCTAGCCAATTTATTACTACACCCCTGATTCCATGAGCCTTAGTTTTTTCAATGAGTCTTTTGTGCGGCACGGTGTCAAACGCTTTTTGAAAATCTAAATACACTACATCAACCGCCCGATGTCTATCGTAAACGTCAACCACGCTTTGGAAAAATTCTAAAAGATTAGTTAAGCAAGATTTGTTTCGCCTAAAACCGTGCTGCGTATTTCTAACTAGTTATGCACTTCTAAGTGTTCGACTATACGATCCCTAATTATTGATTCCAGTAGCTTACCTACAACAGACGTTAAACTGATTGGCCTATAATTTCCCGCCGCACCTTTATCGCCTTTCTTAAAGATAGGTGTTACGTTTGCTAACTTGAAATTATCTGGTACGCACCCCTCAGAAATAGACGCATTAAAAATCTTTGTTAGCGGCACAACAATGCTATCTTTTAATTCTTTTAGTTGTATGGGATATATGGAATCCGGCCCCGGTGATTTACGCGTTTTCATTTTATCAATATAGCGCATTACCTCCCCTTCACTAACCACATATTATCCAAAATATTACCATTATCAAAAGGTATTATGTCTATGACCGTAGGGATATTCGTTACATCTTCTATAGTAAAAACTGACGTAAAAAATTCGTTTAGCAAGGTAGCCATTTCCTTGTTTTCAGAAACTAGATCTCCGTTTACATTTTTCAAAGGCCCACACTTTTTACTGGATTTCTATTATGACGTATTGAAAGAATCGCTTGGGGTTTTCTTTACCGTCACGAGCTATGGAGATTTCAAATTCGCGCTTGGACTTTTTTATTACACTTTTCGCTTCACGCCTTAGAGATATGTAGTTGTTTCGTAACCACAAATTGTCTTTATCGCACTTATGTAGCCTATAAGCCCTATCTCTACTCTTTATAATGTCTCCTACTCTAGAAGTAAACCACAAGGGCTTGTTTACTTTCGCACGCTTAATTTTGTACGGTACACATTCCTCATTTATAGTCCTAAATACTGTTTCGAACGATTCCCACATTAGTTTTGCGTTGGAGTTCCCCATTACGTTTTCCCAATTGACGTGTGACAATTTATTTCGAAATTTACTAAAGTCTGCGTGCTGGAAGTTAGGAATTTTAGTCGAGTTAGCTGGTTTCGAGTGACTTACTGAGAGGACAAACTCTACCATATTGTGATCGCTATTGCTTAACGGTTCTATTACTTGAAGATCAGTAATTAGCCTATCATCCGTAGTTATTACTAAATCTAAAATACTGTCCAACCTCGTAGGTTCCCCAACCTTTTGAATAAGAAAGCTATCCTCGAGAAAATTAACTAAACGATTACCTTCCGCGTCTCCCTGCATTGTATCGTAATTCACGTTGGCGCAATTAAAGTCACCCATAACTAAAGCCTGCTCACTACCGATTATTCTCTTTAGTTCACGATATAACGCTTCGTCCGTATCAGCTGTTTGATTAGGGGGCCTATATATAACCGCAACAAGAAGTTTGAAATCGTTCAATTTAAGTTCTGCTATAGTCGAATCTATCGGTTCTGGAATTGTGCTTTACTTCTATAACGTTCGCAATATTATCTTTGATATACAACATAACACCGCCTCCTCGCCTACCTATTCTGTTTTTAACAAAAAGTCTATAACCTTTAATTTGATACTCCCCTACAAAGTCACGAGTTTCAGTGCTAAGCCACGATTCATTTATCGCAATTATATCATAGTCTTTACAAGCAATTAAAGAAAAAAATTCGTTTATTTTATTTCGTAGGCTACGAGCATTTAAGGATAGAACCTTCAAATTGTTTGTAATTGCGACACCTTCGCGAGCGCAGGGAAATTTGTGGAATTTACGCTGGGACCGTTCGAGTTACGGCAGCCTGAAAAGAAGACAGTATTATGAAATAGTCTTCCTAAACGCGCAGCTCCAACGTCATTAAGATGAAGTCCATCTCCGAGGAACAAGTCCCTCCTGCCGTAGAAACTGTTCCAAAAATTTGCAAAATGCACTCCTTCCTGTTGGCAAAGAGACTTTAGGTTATTGTTAATATAGGTCGCCTTGCTGTAGAAATCGTTACGTTGGATAATTCGAGGAAGTATACCTGTTAAAACAATCTTATTAGTTTTTTCCTTTAATCGCTCTAGTAAGTCCCTGTACCTAGCCAGCAGTTCTTCCGATCTAGAATTTAAAACGTTATTAGTACCGACATGAATAACATACGTTGTGTCCTCGGAGGTACCGTCTGTAAATTGGTCAACACTATTAGTTATATCCTCCACCCTTGCACCAGGGTAGCAGTAACGGCGCTACGACGAGGGTTTCTCCCACAGAATTCCTCGAGCTGCCCTCGAACAATGGAATCGCCAACGAGTCGTATTTCCGGTTCATCAGCATCATCGAAACCTAAAACAGAAAACTTATTTTGTTATTACTGGTAGACATGTCTTAGGTTTTCTCAATGGGGCTCCATTACGCACTCGAACGAAGGGTTGGGAACTAGGAGAAGAGAGAGGGCTATTAATACTATTTATATTATTAGTTGAAACTGAGGCAGGAGGGGTCGTAACTGGAGTCTCAAGGGATTCTAATTTTGCCGTCAGGAGCATCACGTTTCTTCAAGGCTTACTCTGGCCTCCTTCTCACGTTCTAACTCGTTCCTCAGCACTTCCATGCTTGAGCACCACCTGCAAACTAACTGTTCATTATTATTAGCCATGTAAACGCGTAAGCGCAAATTTCCCTTCACAGCGACTGCAAGTACTTGACGGGGTGCCATGCTTTTAATTAGTTAACAACAAAAAAAACGAGCGTTTGGAAATTAATAAATTACAACGTAGGTCTACCGCGTTTTTGAAACGCAGAAACAGGTTCTTGTAACACAAATTTATACTAAATGAACATAGAATTAAGCTATCGACAAAAGATCTGTAAAAGAAGAGTATTTATAATACTTATCTGTCCGCATTCGACCCGACTTTTTCCTTTTTTTCACACGGTGTGTGACCACACTACCTGACCTCTCGAAGGAAAAAATGAACCTTCTGTCTCCACGTTTTCTGAGATTTGAAAACAAACAAGGGAAGCCACGTGCAGTAGGCTTGGTTTGATCAAATAATATAGTACTGAGTAACGTCAATAAATGAAATATATTCGTCAATCAATGATTAGTAGCACGAAGTAATTTAGTTATGAATACACCGAACACTGGACACTCGATAAAACACGTATGTATATACACACACACGCGTATACATACATGTGTGTACACACACACACGCGTATACATACATGTGTGTACACACACACACACGCGTATACATGTGTGTACACACACACACACACGCGCGCGCGTATACATACGTGTGTGTATACACACACACACCACACTCGCGCGTATACATACGTGTGTGTATACACACACGCGCGCGCGTATACATACGTGTGTGTATACACACGCGCGCGTATACATACGTGTGTGTATACACACACGCGCGCGTATACATACGTGTGTGTATACACACGCGCGCGTATACATACGTGTGTGTATACACACGCGCGCGTATACATACGTGTGTGTATACACACACACGCGCGTATACATACGTGTGTATATACACACGCGCGTATACATACGTGTGTATATACACACACACACACACACAACACACACACGCGCGCGTATACATACGTGTGTGTATACACACACACGCGCGCGTATACATACGTGTATACACACACACACACCCACACGCGCGCGTATACATACGTGTATACACACACACACACGCGCGTATACATACGTGTGTATACACACACACGCGCGCGTATACATACGTGTGTGTATACACACACACGCGCGCGCGCGCGCATACATCGTGTGTGTATACACGCGCGCGCGTGTGTGTGTACATACGTGGTGTATACACACACAGTGCGCGCGCGTATACATACGTACGTCGTGCGTTTGTGTGTGTGTGTGTGTGTGTGTGTGTACACGCGCGCGCGCATACATACGTGTGTGTGTGTGTGTGTGTACACACACACGCGCGCGCGCGCGCGTATACATACGTGTGTGTATATACACACACACACAACACGCGCGCGCGTATACAACGTGTGTGTATACACACACACACACACACACACACACGCGTATACATACGTGTGTGTATACACACACCACGCGCGCGCGTATACATACGTGTGTGTATACACGCGCGCGCGTATACATACGTGTATACACACACACCACACGCGCGTATACATACGTGTGTGTATACACGCGCGCGCGTATACATACGTGTATACACACACGCGCGCGTTTTACATACGTGTGTGTATACACACACACACACACGCGCGCGTATACATACGTGTGTGTATACACACACACACGCGCGCGCGTATACATACGTGTGTGTATACACAGACACGCGCGCGGCGCGTATACATACGTGTGTGTATACACACGCGCGTATACATACGTGTGTGTATACACACGCGCGTATACATACGTGTGTATATACACACACACACACACACGCGCGCGCGTATACATACGTGTGTGATACACACGCGCGCGTATACATACGTGTACACACACACACACACACACACACACACCACACACACACGCGCGCGCATACATACGTGTGTGTATACACACGCGCGCGCGCGTACACATACGTGTGTGTATACACACACGCGCGCGCGTACACACACGCGCGCGCGTACACACACACACACACACACACACACGCACGCACGCGCGTATACTACGTGTGTATACACGCGCGCGCGTATACATACGTGTGCGTATACACGCGCGCGCGTATACATACGTGTGTGTATAACACACACACGTATACATACATGTGTGTGTATACACACCACACACACACGATACATACATGTGTGTATATACACACACAACGTATACATACGTGTGTATACACACACACGTATACAACACGTATACACAAGTATACACACGTGTGTATACACACACACGTATACACACGTGTGTATACACACACACGTATACACACGTGTGTGTATACACACACGTATACACACGTGTGTATACACACAAACGTATACACACGTACGTATACACACGTGTGTATACACACTACGTATACACACGTGTGTATACACACACACGTATACACACGTGTGTACACACACGTATACACACGTGTGTATATACACACACACACGTATACACACGTGTGTATATACACACACACACACGTATACATACATGTGTGTATATACACACACACGTATACATACATGTGTATATCACACACACACGTATACATGTGTGTATATATACACACGTGTATATACACACACACACGTATACATACATGTGTGTATATATACACACGTGTATATACACACACAACGATAGATACATGTGTGTATATACACACACGTATATACACACACACACACGTATACATACATGTGTGTATATACACACACATGTGTGTATACACACACACACGTATACATACGTGTATATGCACACACACACACACACGTATACATACATGTGTGTATACACACACACACACGTATACATACATGTGTGTATGCATGTATGTATACATGCATGCATGTATGCATGCATTTATACATGCATGTATGTATGCATGCATGCATTCATACATGCATGCATGTTTATGTATGGATGCATGCATGTATTATGTATGGATGCATGCATGTATTATGTATGGATGCATGCATGTATTATGTATGGATGCATGCATGTATTATGTATGGATGCATGCATGTATTATGTATGGATGCATGCATGTATTATGTATGGATGCATGCATGCATGCATGTATTATGTATGGATGCATGCATGCATGTATTATGTATGGATGCATGCATGCATGTATATGTATGGATGCATGCATGCATGTATTATGTATGGATACATGCATGTATTATGTATGGATGCATGCATGTTTCATGCATGTATGGATGCATGCATGTATTCATGCATGTATGGATGCATTCATACATGTATGGATACATGCATGCATTCATACATGTATGGATGCATGCATGCATTCATACATGTATGGATGCATGCATGCATTCATACATGTATGGATGCATGCATGCATTCATACATGTATGGATGCATGCATGTATTCATACATGTATGGATGCATGCATGTATTCATACATGTATGGATGCATGCATGTATTCATACATGTATGGATGCATGTATTCATACATGTATGGATGCATGCATGTATTCATACATGTATGGATGCATGCATTTCATACATGTATGGATGCATGCATGTATTCATACATGTATGGATGCATGTATTCATACATGTATGGATGCATGTATTCATACATGTATGGATGCATGTATTCATACATGTATGCATGCATGTATTCATACATGTATTCATACATGTATTCATACATGTATGGATGCATGTATTCATACATGTATGGATGCATGTATTCATACATGTATGGATGCATGCATGTATTCATACATGTATGGATGCATGCATGTATTCATGTATGGATGCATGCATGTATTCATACATGGATGTATGTATACATGCATGTATGTATACATATGGATATAAAATATAAGGTATAGAATTTGTAAAAAATTTATTTCACCTCGAAAACTCTAATAATTTTTAAGCCTTTCTACCACTTCGACAGCTCAACCTGCAATGCGATTAAACTAATAAAGTGTGTGTGTGTGTGAACTGTTCGTATGACTCTGTTGTATCAATCCTTTTTTTTTATCGATGTTGTTAAAGCAAGGTATTAAAAACCCTACAATTCCAGAATTGCTTTGAAATTTGTTACCTGAAACTTAAACCTGGTTAGCGCAATCACTCTTAGTTGAATTTGGTTGAATCACCTTTTTGGGATTGGTTGTCACTGTCAGACACTTAAATTATTAAGTAACAAAAAAAACATGGTTATTTTTTTTTTCCATGTGTTTATCCATGTAAAGCAGTGAGTGGTTCCCAAACTTTCTTAGGCCAACGCCCCCGTATGTCCATCAGTATTTGCTGGTCCCCCCCCCCCCTCAAAAATACAACAGGATAAGTGATTTCTTAATAGAAGGTAACAATTTTAGTTTCGTAGCACCCCCCTAAGATTCTCAAACGCTCACTGGGGGGCGGTGGCGCCCACGTTGGGAATCAATGTTGTAAAGTGATGACTGGAATATGGTTGAAAATAAGTATATTTAAATTTTAATTTCACTTAAATATGTATTGGAAATGTATTTAAAACTACTAAACATTTTCAATACATATTTTATACATTTTCGATACATATTTACTAATTAAAGAACTTATCTGTGTTACAAGTAATTATACCCAATTTCATAACTACTTCTTCTTTCATTTCAGACTACTTGAGAAACTGAAAGTGAAATGCCCCAACTCGGAATACTGTAACGTCACCCTCCAAAGGGGTGACCTTGAGGATCATCTCAAATACCGGTTAGAAGTTGGCTTTTTTTTTTCTTATACTGTAGGTTGTTTTTTCCGGGAGCATTATAACGTATAGCGTCACAGCCCCGTAGACAGGCCTTCCGAAGGAGCGGAGGCAAGGGGGGGGGGCCAAAGAGGAGGGGGGGAATCGAAATTGTAGAAAGCGGACCGTTTGGTGTAACAACCTAGTCACTGCGGAGGGAGTTTACAGAAGTAGTTTGTCAAGTTAAAAAAAAATGTAAGTGTTTACTAAATGATGATAATATAATATCACATCATAAATTAACTATGGTTACAAAAGTGGACCTCTCCTGTCAAGGTGGGGTAGTTTGAATCCCCCTCCCCTCCTCGGCTACGGCCCTGCGTCATAAAAGATGCTATAAGTCTTTATAAAGTGTCAGTAATTCGCTATGTACACAAACTTTTATATCAATTAGGTATCACTTATATTTTATAGTTACTTTTTGTGCCTTCGTGTTAAAAAAATTGGAATTGAAGGAAAGTTGTGAAATAGATAAAAATAAAGAAAATAATAGACAACATTAAAGTGGGGGAAAAATCGAACTCTCGTTGCGTGATTTAACCCTTTACTGCCCAGGTGGACAAATTTGTAACATGTCAAATACATGCATTCATAACTTAACCCTACAAAAAATTCAGGCGGTAAAGGGTTAAGAGTCAATTCTCCTGCTCTGAAACCACGCGATGCGGGTTCCATTCCCACTAGTTCATAGTTTCCCCTCACTTTAATGCCTCTTTCCTAACGTTCTAGTGTATATTATTATAAACAAACACCTTTAGGCTTTATATTGTTTTACTTTATTTCAGTATATTATTCATACACGCGATAATGTCGGACAATAAACAAAATGAGATTATTTTTGTGATAACGGATGCGTTATTTGGGTAATCCGTTAGTTGTTAGTTTTGTAGAGATATTGACAGAGAACATCTCGCCGAGACTATTCTGCATTATTTGTTAAAGTTTCGTCTAGTTTCCCGAGAAGAAACAAACTTCGCTTTAATGTTAACATGAATAAATTTCACGCAGCACCGTCAGTGTCCCTTCGACTGACAGCTCAAAAATTACATTAAAATTGCGGACAATGAAACTGTTTTCAAAACAAATGAATCGCTTCCAAAAATGGAGCGTTTTTATTGAAAAAGTTAAACCAAAGTTTGAAGATTTCATGAAAAAGAACGGGAAGAAATATTGAAAATGGGAAGGGTATTTAAGTTTGTTTAAAAAACACACACACACACACACACACACACACACACACACACACACACACACACACTTACTTTCTTTTTATTTTGACATTTTGCTTTGCTTTTAAGATGTCCTGGAAATTGGGTTTCCTGCTCGTACAGCACGGCCGGATGTAACTTCCGAGGTCCCCAAAGAACGATGACGTCACACATAAGTACCTGTGGCTTTAAGGATCAAGGTGAGTGGGGATAACATGACAAGCGGGAGACCATTTATTATGTAAGGAGATAGACTAAGCAATAAATAAATATATATATATATATATATATATATATATATATATATATATATATATACTTTTGGGGGGGGGGGTGATGTATGTATTGTAGATGTGTGCGTGTGGACGTAAACACACTTGTATTTACTTAATTTGTAAGAGTTTGTGAAATATGAAGAAAAGGATTGAGGGAGAAGTTTTTTTCCTTGTTAGGAAGGAAATGTTTCTACTTAAAAGATTTGAACTTTCTTTAACATTATTAATTTTGAGGGGATTTGAAACATTTAATGTTTACTCCTTACTCTTATAAATCCCAGTTTGGGATGAAATTTCCTTTTGTGTTTTTTGAAATATCGTCGAAAGGAAAAGTTGGTGCTTTTAATTTATTAGTGTGATCGTGAGTGCACATTGCTAAAAGTTACGTTCGCTCCTATTCGGTGCTCTCTTTTGTATCACTTTCCTTCTACACAAAAAATAGCTACTACTTTGTTGTGGATGTTATTTTGGGGAGTTCAATTTAGGTTAGGTTAGGTTAGGTTAGGTTAGGTTAACCTAACCTAAAATAAAATTAAAAAAACTGGAGGTGTAAAATCCTGAGGTAGCACAAAGTAGGAGTAATTTGATTTAAGAGGGTTTTTTTTAAATTAAAATCCTAAAGCGAATAAAATTAAAAAAAATAATCGCTATATACAATAAAAAAAGCGCATTCTCAAAACTTTTTAATGGAATCTCCTCTACCTTAACGCGAGCGTAAGTGATTAAAAATGTGGAAACATAAAAGACTTCGCATGTACGAGCTAATATAACTTCAATGACAACCGACAAAATTGTTGGAAGAATTTGGCGATTTAGGAATACTATATATATACTGTAATAAAAATAAAATTGGTCGAATCTTGAATCTTTTTAATTTTTGGGTACTGAAGACGATCGGAAGTCTATATTGAAGATATGCTCACATTTTAATTATTCTGAGAACCTTTTTGAATAAAAATTAAAATTTCACAAATCATTTTTTGAACCGGAAAGGAAAAATTCAGACGCTTGATATTTATTCCATCTTCAATTTGATCTAACCTAAACTAAATTAACCGTAATCGTCTTAACTCGAGTATTGCAGTACGGAAGTTCCTTTTTCTTTGAAATCCTTCTTAATCCTCACAAGACAACTGTGGACTCGCCCACATTGATTACTTTTTGTAGTTTCTCAGTGTTTGGGGCGGGGGGAATTGAGTTTTTGACGAAGTATCGTTTGGTTTGCTTTTTAAAATTTTTATTTTTATTTCAGGTGTGAATCGAACTCCAATCGTTGAAGGCGAAATCTCTTTCATAGAAATTCCTCGAACTCAAACCGCCCTTGGAATTGCCATCGTCGGCGGGGCTGACACACCCCTCGTAAGTGTGCGTTATTCATTTATTACCCTTAAACTTATTTGTTTTAGAAACTCTTGAAATAGATTTTTTAATTCTTTTTTTTTTCTCTATCTTCTTTCTTATCTTTTTTTGTTAGCGATGCGTCGTCATCCAAGAAGTTTTTCCCGACGGTCTCATAGCGCAAGATGGCCGACTTCAGGCGGGCGATCAGATCATTGAGATTGAGGGAAATGACATGACCAACGCCACTCACCATCAGGTGTGTGCCGCCCTCCGCAGAACGCCGCCGGTGCTGCGGTTGGGTATCTACAGGGAAAGGGTTGACGCCTACAGGACTACTTCTTTCACGTCTTCATCAGAGAGAACCAAGAGCCCTTCGTCCCCCGTCAATGTTTCTAAGAGTCCGCAAACCACTTCTGCTTCTCCATCTCAGGGTGAACAACAGAAGTTCACGGAACCCGAACATCTACCTTACGGAACAACTAACGGGAACACAAGTACAAGAGAATCGTCCAAGAATGAAGATTTGCCAGGCAGGTTCATCATATAATGATTATACAAACATGCACGTGGCACTTTATTATAATGGCATTTTGCACTTAATTATTTTGACATGGCATGGTGTCATCTTAAAATACAGAGGATGGGCAAAAGCAAATAGACACCTTCAGTTTTTCCATAGTTTTTAACTTGATAATAAGAGTCAATAAGTTATAAGAGAGTTATTGAATTATTTAGAATCTTGTTCCGTTCCCTTTTGCATTATGTACAGTGAAGCTGACACACATTCTGGCATTCCATTGATGAGCTTTACTATTTGTCATTCATCGTGATGTCTATTTACTTTTGTCAACCCCTACTGTGTAACGAAAGCAGTATAGTACACTAGGTAACTCGTGATTCGAATATACACTTGTGTAGGGTTTTTGTAGGGGTAAGTTATGAATGCGTGTATTTGAAACTTTACCAATTTGTATCGGTCGTCCTGAAAGGGTTAATTAATGTAATTTTACACTTGTTATAAATTATACTTTTAATAATATATTTTACAGTGAATATTATACTATTCTTTTTACAGATGAACTCGTGCATGTGACTCTACATAGAGAAGTCGGACGTCAACTTGGCATTAAGTTGGGAGGACGAAGATCGGAACCCGGAATTTTCATTATGGAACTCATGTCTGGATCTGTCGCCGAGCAAGACGGGAGACTTCACCCTAACGACCGCATTTTAGCTATCAATGGGGGAGACGTCCGGTACGCGAGGTTAGATTACGCCTTTCGACTAATCAAACAAAGCCAAGGTCACGTAAGTCTCATCGTTAGCAGAAGCCCTTTCCGAGGAGAGTACGACCATCTTTTCAAAAAACCGCATCCCGATCTCGTTGTGACACACTCCCGTACCAAATCCGCGCCCGACCGTCTCGTTGAACAAAGGAAAGATCAGAATGGAAGGGATATCAATCGAAGCTTCGGCGACTTCAAAGATGGGATCGAAAATGGAAATAATGATCGCTCAGCATCGTGCGAGTCCCTCGGTGACCATTCGAACAGATCGGGAAGAGTTTCTCGATTTCATTCCAACGGGTCGATAATTTCTAACGTGAAATATTCGAATGGAAATTCCTTGGGTTCATTTACGGATTTCGAGCAGATGAATCAAAGCAACAACTGTTCTTTAGGGTCTTTGATGTCAGGATTAAACAAAAGCTCAAGAAGTTTAATTTCTCCCGTTGGCCAAATCGTCACTGATGAAGAAGGAGGAGGAAATACCATTCCACCGGCTCTTCCTCCTCGCTCTCGTCAACCCCTTAATCAGACTCATTCGTTCGACCAGTTGAATGAATCCGAATTGAGTAATGAGAGCGCGAGAGACCCTCCTGCAGGGGATTTTGAGGTGACAGAAGCAGGAGGTAAATCGGGAGGAACGGCGCTTCCTTCCACCGGTGGCGTCGATATCGTGGAGGGCCCCACTCATACTAATAGGTCCAAATCTCGGCGGTCTAGGGACTGCAGCGATTTAGGTGAATTGGCAATCGGAATAAGGAAGTCTCTTCGCATCGAAGGCAGCCAGCTTCATCAGAAGACCGTCACCATATCAAAGGTAAGTGATCGTAGTTTGAGTAAAGAAACCTCGCTAGTTTTGGAAAATGTACAACTCGAGTTCAGTGTTTATCATGTAAGATAAAAAAAACCTCAAAAACCCATTTGAATTATGGAAATTAGGCTATTGAAAAATAATGAGTAAGATCAAAGAAAAAATTAGATTTAGAACACGTTCATTGTAAAAAATGGACTTTGATTTTTATTTCGAAACCAATACAAAAAGTTGTGCGGAAGCACTTAGAAGCTATTTCCTTAAGTAAAGTTGTATTAACATCTGTACTTGAGAACTTCTTTTCATTTTTGTTCACAGGACGCGAGTGAAAGTCTTGGAATGCGCATCGGAGGCGGCGTAAACAGCAATGAAGGAGACATTCCAATTTACATTGCCAATATTCACCCTCAAGGACCCGTTGGAAAATCTAAGCAAGTTAAGGTACTAAAAGTTTACTTTAGTTTTGTATGTGACAGGAGATACATCGTATCCACGTCGCACCACCGCTTCCCGTTCGATTAGCGAAGTTAAGCGACGTCGGTTCTGCTCAGTAGTTGGATGGGTGACCATCCTCTCCATTCAGATGATGTAGCGACGCGTGGTTTGGGTAGGCCCCCTTCGTCACAGGACCCTCGCTGTTAAAGGAGGTCAAACAACCCAAAACATTGTTTATTCTATCAAATATAATAATAAACTTTTGCTAAATGGATACTACATTGGCAAGTGTCCTTTGGGTTGGGTTACGGTGTTACGTTACACAGGTCAGGTCAGGTCAGGTTAAATTATCAGAACACAGATGTCGAGTGACTGGTGGCTAGAATAAGTAAGTTTCTGGTTTTTTTTCATAATATTGAGGTCACGCTTAAAATAAGTGGAACGTGTACCACTTTCATTTCAGGTGTGACTTCAATGTTGTGGGGGAAAAAAAAAACGATGTACTGTACCTGTTTATTTTATCGACATCTAGTTCACTGTTATGAAAAAAGAGAGAGAGAGAAAAGTCACACTTGAAATTAAATAAAAGTGGTACCCCTACAACTTCCATTTATTTCAAGCGTAGCCTCAATATTATGTAAAAGAAAACTAGATAAACCTACTTATTTTATTGATCAGTCACTCGACATCTGTGCTCTGGTAATTTAATTTAACCTAACCTGACCTGACCTGACCTGTGCAACGTAACAACGCAACCCAACCCACGGGACACCTGCCAATATAATATCCCGTCAATAAAATGTCATAAGCGTGAACTACAATAGAAGTTTTAATACCTGTAAACGGTTGATGTTAAGGTACGTAATCGCTAACTGATGTTTATTTTCGTCAGAAGGGAGATATTCTTCTGTCAGTGAACGGCCATTCATTGCTTGGTTTGACGCATACACAGTCTGTTTCTCTGCTGAAAGCGACGGCGGAACTGGCCGGGGTAACGTTGTCTCTTTTGGAGGGTTCCGAGACTCACACCGGGCCCGCCAATTTCGTGCCTTCGTGGCTGTACTGGCAGCGCCTTCCGAGAGCTCTTCACATCTCCAAGAGCGTTATCCTCCATAGACCCCCCGGAGCCTCTCTGGGGTTCAGCATCGTTGGGGGCAGCGACCCCCAGAGGGGACCAGAACCCATCCATGTCCTGTTCGTGGTGTCCACGTCTCCCGCCGCGGTAGACGGCCGTTTGCGGTGCGGTGACCGTCTGTTAGCCGTGGACGGACACTGCCTAGAAAATGTCTCTCACTCGACGGCCGTGAGTCTCTTGAAGCAGGCGGGGCAGAGAGTGGCCCTCGAAGTGGTGTCCTGGATGGGAACAGAGTTATGACCAAATTAAAATCATTCTCAGTTTCTCAACCATTGTTTCTTTTACAAAATGTCCATTAAGAATAATTTCTTTACACCCTAGAGTGTTTCGTTATTTAGGTCTTTTAGGTCTTTCTAACATTTTTGTAACTACCTTCGTCAGTAGGATTTCCATATTAAAAAGAAAAACAAAATCTGTTCTTACCAGTATTCGATTGTAGCAATTCTGAAAACTAGAACTAGGACTAGGACTAGGCCTAGGCCTAGGCCAAGCAGAACAAAAGCGCAAGTCAGTCTTTTACTGGAACGGAAGAAATCCTTTTAAATATTTTTATCGAAATATAATTATTCATATATATATATATATATATATATATATATATTTTCCTACTTTAAAAATAACGCTTCAAAATGGTTAGAAATATATAGTGTGTAGAGAAATTATTTAATATAAAAATGTCCTGAATGCGATAATATCGTAATAAATAATACAAGCATCTCTCGCTAAACATAGCTACACGTTATTATATTATTATTACTTGTATTATTATTATTACTGCTACTACTATTATTATTACTATTCGCAAATGAATAGCAAAATAATTGTAAAATTGACCGAATTTTTTCCTTTATTTCTACGAAACTGCTGATCATTTTTCACAAGACGGAAGCTTCCTTGCTGGCATTAAACCTTTAAATTTACTATTGGTGTATCTCTTTGTTGCCGTTTGTATTGTGTAAATGTTAATTACTTTTATAATAGATTTTGGTTTGCTGTTCTACCTACTTGTGGTTCGATGCAATGAATTCTCATGAATACTTTAAAAAAAAAAGAATAAAAAAGTTTTACTTATAAATTGGGGGAAAAAAAGCGAGAATTTATTTATCGAATAAATCACTTAGAAAAAGAAACACGCATTATTAATCTTGTAAATGAATATTTAATCAGATTTTGTTTAAGTATTCACGTATAAGCAATGAATAATATATATATATATATATATATATATATATATATATATATATATATATATTATATATTCAAATATATATACGCGAAACTATAACGAATGTTAAATTAACCTGAACAATTTTATAATAAACAAACCACATTTAACTTCACTGCAATATTTCCTTGTAACAATTTTTATTTTTAACCAAATTTTTACAAATGTGTACACAAATCTAAATGTATACAGAAGTGTACAGTCAAGAAATATCAATAGCAGTGAAGTTTCACTGAGGTGAAAAAAAAGGTGAAAGGGGCTGAATTTTATTAGCGCATGTTAAATTAGCAGCGTTTTATCCTATACTTGTTTTAATTAAATCGTGTATTTATACTGCAATATATCCATTTACATGTTAAGATCTTTGTTCCAATACATCATATTTCTTTGCCAATGGAATAAATACAGAATAGGTACTAAAATGTATTGGTTTCTTTAATCCCTCAAACGTGTACAGTCGATTCAAATAGGACATAAGACGCCCATCTTTTTTACTAATATTTATTGATAAAAAAGATAGATCTTTCACGACGAGACTATTTGAGTCGATTGGACATCATAAATTTTTGTTTTTTTTCGAAAGAGAATAGAGCCAAAATGCAACACAATACAACAAAATACATAAAGTAGTTCGACGGGGTCTCATAATTTGCGTTTAGATGATATAGTGACCCGTGGTTCAGATACCAAGTAAAACTGTAGGTCCCTTCCGTCATATGACCTCTCGGGTGTTGCGAAGGTTTAAACAACCCTCATCAAACAAAATGCACTGATGTATGGGATACCCTGTTTTAATTAATTGAAAATTACATTGAAATAATTTATGAAATGTAGCTTTGTTAAGAAACGAAGAAGCATTTTTTTTTTTTTGAGATTCAACAGGTACAAAAAAAAAAAATACAGATGATCCATATCTGGTAAAAAAACAGGGTGCCCATAAACGAATTGGAGTCAATAAACTGTGCCTACGATGATGGATTTTACGGAAACCCTGTATATTAACATCAATATCAGAAAAGAAAATTTGATGGGAAGGACAATCTTATAACGTGAATATTTTTCTAATTTTATTTTCAGCGTATTTTTATTAACGTCGAGAAAAGTTTGAAGAAGAGGAAAAAACTTCCTCGAAACATTATTGTCCAGACGTTTCGAAAACAACCCTTCCATCTCCAGATGATAAATCATCATAAATTTAATTCAAAGTTTTTGATTAAGATAACAAAACTTAAATTCTTGAATGATGATTCTACTGAAAGGGGGAGCGACTTTTCCGAAACGTCTGGAAAATAAATGTTTCGAGTCTCAATCTTTCCCTTCATTTTGAAGTTGAGATTCACCAGAAATATGTTATCATCACAAATATTAATTGAAGGTTGAATTCCCGGAATGAATATCGGATTTTTAGAGAGTTTCGTAATAAAAAACAAACCTTAAAAGATTCGTTTAAACGTGTGAAGGGAAGTGACTAACAAATTAACTTCTCTATTGGTGGGATGAAACGACCAAATATTTGATTTTGAGTTTGCGTTTTCACGGAGTTTAAATTTAAATTTAGAATTTTAAGTTCTACTAAATTTATACTTCAATTTTTAACGTAGAATTTTGAAAATGATTTTAAATTTTAATTTAAATTTTAATTTGGACCGTCAGGTTTTAGTTTAAATCTTGGCTAACCTTCAAGTTTTCGTTTATATTCTGAACTTCAATATAGAATTCTAACTTTGGGTTTAATTTTTAAATGACTGACTACCGACTGTAAACAAAGCCTTTTGTTGACTTTGTTTTGACTGACTGACAAATTCAAATTTGAATTTTGACGGTCTTCAACTTTTGATTTTTAATTTTAACCCTGACTATGAAGTTTAACTTTGATTAACTGATTAATGTTCGAATATATTATAATATGGAGCAAAAAAAAAACAAATAAACTGCGCTCGCATCGCAGAGACGATCTTTAAATATGAAAGAAATGCTTAAAGTTTATAATAGCAAAACACCTTATCAGTAATGCTTTCATTAAATTTTAAAATTAGAACTGTTTTAAAATTTATATATTCTACTCCAGACCACCATTATTGTATAGTAGTAGTAGTAGTAGTAGTAGTAGTAGTAGTACACAAAAACGGTTAAATTGCAAAAAACACGTCATCCATCAATTTTTAAATAATTTACACAGTAAAAATCACTGCAAAATCCTTCAAAAAGGCCGACGAAATGTATAATGCATTTGATTTAGGAAACGTTTGCGAAGTCAACGTAAAAGATAGTTCAACGCGACCTTCAAGGTCGGATCACACACAAATAAAAGGTCAGGTCAAGTCCAGGAACTGCATTAATTTTACCTTTTAAAAACGTTTTCTTTCATAACGCCCATTTATTACATTACATTTCTTGCAGAACATCCAACGGTTTTAGTTTTATGCTTTAAAGCCACCATTAAAGCCATAAGCACTGAGCACGTGTTCAAGATCCATTCCAGCATTTATTATTAGTAAATTCACCTTTTTCTTACACTCTAACATTTTCTCACGACCACATCATTCACCTCACCCAAACATTAATCTTTGTCTGCAACTCATTCCTTTGCAATTGATCAAAATTCAGGCGATTGTCAGATTTTCAAAATGGGAGTTTTATGTAAACATTTTATTTTAAATTTATTTGCCTTAAACTTAAATTTTAACCTTTTATTTTAATACTTCAAATATTTTTTATTATTATAAATTATAATTATTATTCAATAAAGTTTCAGATGCTAATAAAAAAAAAAATTGTTTTTCAGAAACACACGTAGAATTCCCTCGAAATACGCTATCACATTTTCAGAACGAGTTCATTTATTATCCAGTTAAAAGGTAATTGCTCCATATCAAAACCACTTCTTAATTAAAACCACACATACCATGCACTTTTTTCCACTGAATACTAGTATAATATTAGAAAAAGAATTAAACAACTAGACGGAAAATCTAATAATGACTAAAATTAGCTGCAACAACGTAAACAAAAAACAAAAAAAAACCTCGTCCCATTTCGAAACATTCTTTAAATTGATGGTCAAAATAAGTGGTTGGCAAAGGAAAGCATCATTTTGGCTGTGCATGATTGCCGATAGCCAACCCACAACGCGTCAAAATTATTCGCATTCCACTCGTATTGGAGAAAGTGCATTCAAACGTTCGCCGATGGGAGAAACTATTTGGATAATGCGTCCGTAATCAAAATAAATGATCCTCCTATTCCTGTTTATACGGGAAATAGACTTCACTTAAAACAACGCAAGATAAGCGTTCTCGCTTTCCAACAATTGGTGCAAAATTAAAAACTTCGTAATGGGTTTGGTAATATTTATTTATTTACTTTTTGGGAGAGGATCAAAATAGAAAGACATTTTTAAGTCTCAGTCTCTCTCTCTCTCTTTATATATACAGTATATATATATATATATAATACACACACACACACACGAGTATATATTTCTGTTCCCTTCTATCTATCTCTCTTTCACTGTATCCTTCGTTGAGCCGTGATAGATGCAATTCTCTGCGTTGACGTGGGAATGAAAAGTGATATAATATCACTGATCCTTCTATCTGTCTACCGCTTACTGTCTGCCTCTGTTTATTTCTGCATATGTGGGTCAAATTCTTATATAAAGCATAACAATTCTGGTGATTTATTTTTCCTAATTTTAAAATATTTACAGAGCAAACAAACGTAAAAGTTTAGAATCGTTGGATTTTATTCGGCGCTTTCAATCTCATTTCGTAAACAAGTGAAATAATTTACAAGTGTTCAAATAAATTGCAATAACTTATATTGCAAAATTTATTCGGTATTTATCAGTTTATATGACGAGAAGTAACTAATTTTCAAGGGTGAATCTGAAGCACAAGCGTGTAAAAACAATTTTAAGGGTGAATCTGAAGCACAAATGTGTAAAACTATTTCAGGGTGAATTTGAAGCATAGCGTGTGTAAATAGAGATTTCTAACTGCAGAGTCCCTTCAGAAGGCATTCGTACAATTTTATCTATTAATGCCCTAGTTTGGGGAGGGATGTAGGATCTAGCACTTACATCTTTCCTTACTTTTGTGCGTAAGCTCTTAGATTAACTGGAATTATAAAGTAAAGCTTCATTACCAAGAATTTATGTATGTTAAACGTTGCCAAGTGGTGTGTGTGTCTGTGTGTGTGTGTGTGTGTGTGTAATCATCTTTTCAGAGATTTAAAAACTTCGTTTTAGCGAAATTATTTTCGATTTAATTCGTAAAATGACGCAATGATTTCCATTCCAAATCCGAATAAATATTTAGTAAATGTTAGAGTTCACCTTTCGAATTCAGGTTAAAATATATATTTTTTTAATCTTCTCTTATAATTTGAGGTAAAATAAATGCAGGATTAACGTTTCAATTAAAAGCTCTTTAGGTTCTCTCTTTTTTAATTTCGACATTTTGTTAAAGTATTCCATCGCATTTTCAGAGTTTTAAAATCAACTGAAAAAAGAAACGATAAATTGTTATTTTTTCGTGTTCATTTACGGATGCAGCTGTAGCTGTGGTGTGTGTGTGTGTGTGTGTGTGTGTGTGTGTGTGTGTGTGTAAGTGGGAATAAGCAAGACAGTGGGTTTTATTTTTATTGTCTGTATGGAGAAAACTTTGATGGGTGAGAATACTTTGGCATCTGGCAAATTTAAAATTCCTACATTATCTGTTGCTGGGGAAAATATAGATAATAAAGTCGAGTGGTCTGACATAGAGGCTTAATCTAGCGTGAACTAACCTATCTGCAAAAAAAAAAAAATAAATAAATAAATAAAAAAAAAAAAGGTACATTTCCTGAATAAATTCGCCAAGGAAATAAAATCTATGAAAAAATTATGAAAATTTCAAAATTCAGCAAAAATTCATAATTCTTTGGAATAATAACCAAAAAAACATAAACAACAAATAATTATAGTAATAACTGACCAATTGTAGTGAAGGTGTACATTTAGCAGTCGCCCTTAAAACGCAAAGGATTTTTACACCAATGGTATAAGATTATTTTTCCGGACGATCAACTAATTATGAATTTTTGCTTAATTTTGAATTTTTCAGTACATTTTCCATAGATTTTATTTCCCCGGTGAACTTCCTTCCAGGACTGTACCTTACTATCAAAGTGGGGTTCTCAAAAGAGGGTACTGTGGTTCAAAGGGAGCCAGAACTCTTGCTAAATGCGGTCGATGAAGAGAGGAAGTTGGGTAAAGTCAAATGCGCACGCGCGTTTAAAAGAGTTAGTTTGTCTTTTAAAACAAAAGATAAAGACAACAAAAATGAAAGAAAATGGCTGAAAACAATTAAAAAAATAGAAAAGGTGGGAAAAAAATGACAAAAAAAAGCGACCGAAACACGAATGAAAGAATTATTAAAGATAAGAAAAAGAAAACAAGATACTAAAGGAAAAGAAAACAAAACAAAACGAGAAAAAATAAAGAAAAAGAAAACCAGAAATGGAATAAAATTCAATAAACAAATATAAGAGAAATAGAACCTAAATAAATTCTTCTTCAGAAAAAGCATTTTTTTTTTTAATATTTTCAAGGATAAGAAATGGCGGAAGGAAGCAATTCTCGTAATGGACTTGATTCACAACTGCCAAATTGCAACAGCAATAACAACCATAAATGAAACGAATATATTATTCACCTTTTATCCTAAATATACGCAGGCGCACGCGCACGCACACACGCAATACATATAAAGACAACGCTTATATATATATATATTTTTTTTTCGAGTAGGAAACTGGGAGCCAGTGAGACTCGAACCTTGTCGTGTGGTTTCACAGAGTCAGAGCTCCTATACCGACCGTGCCATCCCGATCCTTCGGGATAATTTCTCAAAGCAATTAGAACTAATTTGTAGACGAGAAATAAATAACAAAAATCGCTGAGAAGTATTTTTTGGCTTTATTGGGTGAATTTCTTTTAAAATAAATCTTTAAAATTTGGGGTTCCATTAATTAAACGTAATAGAAGTCCCTGATTTTCGTCTGGCTAATTTTGATAGTTTTGCGGATAGGATGAGACTGGGATAATTTATTTATGGGTAATGACACAAATTTGCATTGGGAGGCGTTTGAAGAAAGTTTTTTGAATATCGAAAGGGAGTTTATTCCGCGTCGGCCCAAGCGTACTAGTAATCATGGTAGGCCCAAGTGATGGACTAGAGAAATAGGCGAGTTCATAAACGAGCGTAACAGAGCGTATAGACTTAATAAACGCAATGGGACGGTAGCTAACTTTAATAGATATATCGAGCTTAGATGTCAGGTTAAAACATCTGTTAGAAATGCTAAGCGTAATTTTGAGATACTTGTAGCTGCAGATAGTCAAAAAACTTTTTCGGATTATGTTTAGTAAGTCAATAATCATAAGCCGATAAAAGATAACATAGGCCCTTTAGTGGACACTAACGGCGCTTTGGCTTCCGACGCTCAGGCGATGGCAGGTATTTTTAGCAACTTTTTTGCGACAGTTTTCACCACAGAAGACGTAAATAATGTCCCCGACGTGGACGATATCGTTCCATTTAGAAGCGAGACTATTTTGTAAGAAATAACTGTTTACTAGGGTGAGATTGCGCATTATATTGATAAGCTAAAAGTTAGCAAGGTTCCAGGCCCTGACGCGGTTTATCCTGGATATTTGAAAGATTTGAAAGACGTTACCGTAGGCCCCTTAACAAAAATTTTTAATAAGTCACTGGAAGCGGGGATTATTCCTGAAGACTTCAAATTAGCTAACGTTACACTCATTTTTCAAAAAGGCGACCGCACAGTAGCTAGCAATTATAGGCCTATTAGCTTAACGCCAATTGTCGGTAAACTTTTGGAAACCGTAGTTAGGGATCGTGTCGTCGATCACTTAGAAAGTCGCGATTTGATTAATGGGTCAGCATGGGTTTTCGGCGCCATAAAGCTTGTTTAACTAATTTGTTAGAGTTTTGTAACGAAATAGTGCGCGAATACGATAAGCATAGAGCGGCTGACGTTATTTATTTAGACTTTAAAAAAGCGTTCGATACAGTTCCGCATAGAAGATTAATTGCGAAGGTTAAAGCGCACGATATACGCAGTCAGGTAGCTAACTGGTTAGAGGAATGGCTTCGTGCCAGGAAACAGAGGGTCGTTGTTAATGGTAGTGAATCAGGGTGGTTGGATGTAGGTAGCGGTGTCCCTCAGGGTTCAGTGTTAGGTCCATTGCTATTCGTAATCTACATTAACGACATAGATGTAGGCTTGACCAGTAACTTGTCAAAATTCGCGGACGATACTAAAATAGACGGTAAAGTTCTTAACGTAGACGATAGAAATATGCTCCAAGACGATGTAAATAGGATTATGGAGTGGACGGATAAGTGGCAGATGCAATTTAACAGACAAATGTAAAGTTTTGCATACAGGTTCTCGTAACAACAATTACACGTACACGATGGACGATAGACGATAGACGAGGAAGTAGATTTAGGCGTACGCGTATCTAAGGATTTAAAAGTTAGGAACCAATGCCTGGAGTCTTGCGCAAAAGCTAATAGGATGTTAGGCTTCATAGCGCGTAATTTCGAATTTAAATCGAAGAATATTATATTGCCCCTTTACAAGTCCCTAGTCACGTCTCACTTAGAATATGCCGTTCAGTTTTGGTGCCCGTATTTGCGTGAGGATACTGATAGGTTGGAAAGGGTTCAGCGACGTGCCATGAAACTAATTCCGTCACTACGCAACAAGTCTTACGAAGATAGAATTAAAGAGTTAGACTTGCATTCACTCGAAACTAGCAGATTACGGGGGGGGAGCTTATTGAAGTTTTTAAAAATCGTTAATAAAATCGATAACGTAAATTTTGACAAATTGTTCATTTTCGATAATAGCAATACTCGTAATAACGGATTTAAATTACGTGGCAAACGTTTCATTACAAACATCGCTAAAAACTTTTTTTACGTTTAAAGTAATTGATAAAATGAATAATCTTCCCGCGTCCGTCGTCGTGAACTCTACCAGCGTTAATATGTTTAAAAACCGTTTAGATAGGCATTTTAAAAATATTAACGTTGTTTAAAATAATAAAACAATTAGCAACAGGAGCTCTGAGGTAATGGTCGAGGTTTGAGTTTGTTGACGATTAAAGGCAGCTTATGAGAAGCCAGCGTGTGATATGCCAGCAATAAAATGATAAAAAAAAATTAGACTAACACGAACTTAGATGTATCTCGTAGCGTAAGCTAACCCATTTTTTGTTATACTCTTCATACTTTTTTTTTTTTGTTCTTTTCTTATCCTTTCTTTACTTGCATGTCTGTAGTTAGTTTGCATGGTATGACAGTGTTTGAGTTAAGACTGTTTGCATGGTTTGTAAGCGTTCTTATTTTACTTCTTTTCATCTTTCACCCCTTTCCTATTCTATTCGACTACTTTTCCGACTTGTTTTGCTACTTACTTAACCCCTTATTCTCTCCTTTTAACCCCCTACTCTCTCCTTTCTCTCGGGCTAACCTTAGAGTGGATCTTAGGGTCTTTGTTAGCCTTAGCTTCTGTAGATCTGTAGAATTCTGAACTAGAAAGCTGTCAAGGTGAGCGAGTCGAATTTGAAAACACACCACACACAAAGTGCGAGCGCGCAACATACGGAAAAATACATCTGAGCCAGCAAAGGCTTATATTTAAGAAAAGACTATCTTAAATTTTTTAAATAATTCCTTTGGTAGGCATGGATTCCAAATGGAAAGTAGGACGACGTCAAAATGTGTTCACCGAACGACCACATGCATTGCAATTACAGTAACGTAAATAAACAGTACACAGTCTGATTCCAAAACTTACATTTAAGAACGATAAATATTCTGTAACAAACTCGCTTAAATTGCAGGCATGCGCATCTTCAATTTATGAATAAATAAAAAAAGAACATTGCGTACTGCCTGCAAATTACAAAATTAGAATGGCACTTTGCAATTTTATGTATTTTACTTCTAAGCACGTATACTCTATGTGCAAAAAGTCCTAAGTTTCTTTTTATGCAATAAATTTGCTTAAATTGCAAAAAAAGGTGTAACTAATTAAAAAAAATTGCAAACGACTACAAATTACAAAGCTTTAAAAATCTATGATGATAGTTTCGGAAAAAAGTTCGACTACAAATAAAAACAAGAAATTACTAATCAGTAATTGTGGGTTAAGTTTTTGAAACGTTTTTATCGTCTCTAAAAAGACTAAAATATCTAAAGAAAAACATATTATTATCAACTAGTAAAATTTTTAAAGCTTTTTAGAAATTATATTTCTAAGTGAACTTTTTTCCGAAACTGTACATTTCAAATTTTGGAGGTTGTACTTAAAATTTGGCAAAGATGACGATACTACTGTAGTTTTGTTTACTTTGACCTTCAATTGGTCAGACGACGATGTAAAAATTGAGAGTTCGGATCGCCTCGAGACCTTCGGCCGATTCGACAAATACATATTTTTTCTAGTGTTCCTCATAATTTAAAATTAAC
Organism: Bathynomus jamesi; assembly: GCA_023014485.1. Lineage (NCBI taxonomy): Eukaryota > Metazoa > Arthropoda > Malacostraca > Isopoda > Cirolanidae > Bathynomus > Bathynomus jamesi. The sequence continues at coordinate 33,130 of JAJOZX010003343.1, read as the reverse complement.
AACTCTGAAATCTGTTATTAACCGAACGGTAATATTTATTTAATTTCAATTATTGAAATAAACAACATTGTTAATGTTTATAAAATAAACCTGAGAGTAAATCGGGACTTACGAGATTCTTTTCAATAACTGTTATTTTCAATAATTGTTATTTCCTCGTGTCTATGACCTCCCATCTTTCAAACGCAGAGTGTCTAGGCATCTCGAAAACTCCGAACCTTGATTTTAGCTCTCTTATTATTCTTCTTCTATGGGGGAAGGGGTCGCTTTTGCGGGCATTTGCCTTTGGCCCCTCCCTGCATAAAAAAACATGCTCTGGGTAAAGGGCAATCAGTATATTTAAACTTGGAATTCGAAAAACATAGATCTGAACAGAAAAGTTCTGCAGTCTTTAGCAGGGTTTCAAAAAGTGCGGGAGCGGGAAGCACCGCTCCTAGGAAATGACTGGCAAAATTGAGGAAGAAAAAAAAAGAAAAAAAGGAAATGGGTTTAATTGAGGACATTTTAGCTCAAAAATCTTGCTCCTGAGGAAGAAACAACTTTTTAACACCCTGGCCTTCAGTAATGTCAGTATCATCAACCGTCTCAATGCTCTCAGTTGGTCGATGGACTCAAAACAGATGAACATGATCAAGATCAACAAACCAGTATCATCAGTCTCTAATACGAGGGGCTATCAGAAAATAAGTTTACACAGCGTATAATTTCGTAACTAAAGGACCTACATTGATTATATTTGTATCAGGTGAATTCGTTAATCATTGTTGGCAACACTGCATGTCGATTCGGCTGCCATCTACCGTACATTGGTTATATGAGTCAGTTGAACATGGCGGCTCGACTGGAACAGTGCCTCGTTATTTCTGCAACGATATTCCCGAGTCTGTCAGTAGTCAAGGATTTCTCGAGCGCATTGTCACACGAGACAAGACATGGGTTCATCACCGTACTCCGGAAACAAAACGTGTCAGCATGAAATGGAAACATCCTGGGTCCCCGCGACCAAAGTAGTTCAGGATTTTGAGGTCCGCTGGCAAAGTGATGGTTACCGTGTTTTGGGACCACAAAGGCGTTTTGGGACCACAAAGGCGTTTTGCTCGTAGACTTATGCAAAAAGGCACAACAATCAATGCGACTGCATTATTGTTCAACACTGGAATGTTTACGAGCTGCAATTAAACGTAAACGTCCTGGACTGCTTCGTACAGGGTACTGTTCCAGTCAAGCCGCCATGTTCAACTGACTCGTATAAGGGGCCATTCCAAAACCACGTGGTCCCTAAAGGTGGGAGGGGGTTCCTTATTTGACCACCAAGGGCCAAATGGGGGAGGAGGGTCTTGACATTTAACCACGTGGCCAATATTAAGCATTAAAAATTCGCTGTACCTTTATTTTGGAAAATTCTAGAAGATTCGAATCTTTAACGTTCATGAAACACAAATTCGCTATATTTTTAATTTTATTATTTTTAATTTACACAAGATTAAGAAGGGGTGGGGGTGACATCAGAAGACCACGTGGTTTTGGAGGGGGGTTTAAGTCATTGGCCACAAATGACCACAAGGGGGAGCACGGGTTTGAAAACCACCCGAAAAAGGACCACGTGGTTTTTGAATGACCACTAACCAATGTACGGTAGATGGCAGACGAACGAATCGACGTACAATGTTGCCAACAATGATTAACGAATTCACCCGATACAAACATAATCAATGTAGGTCCTTTAGTTCCGAAATTACACGCCGTGTAAACTTATTTTCTGACTGCTCTCGTATTAAGTGATAAGAAGCAAAACTAATTTTTGATCGTAACTTTCCATTTTGATTTGAAGTTTGGAATATATATATATATATATATATATATATATATATATATTTTATATATTTTATATAGTATTATCGATATAAATTTATTTAAAAAGGTATCTAAGTTATAGACGCTTGACGTAAAAACAGTCAATTTAATATTTTAACAAAATAATTCAATAACATTTAATAATAACCTTTAATAACGTGTGTGTATTTTGCCAGAAATATTAATGACAGTCCGTTCGGCGAATCGTCCGTTCGGCGAATCGTCCGTTCGGCGAATCGTCCGTTCGGCGAATCGTCCGTTCGGCGAATCGTCCGTTCGGCGAATCGTCCGTTCGGCGAATCGTCCGTTCGGCGAATCGTCCGTTCGGCGAATCGTCCGTTCGGCGAATCGTCCGTTCGGCGAATCGTCCGTTCGGCGAATCGTCCGTTCGGCGAATCGTCCGTTCGGCGAATCGTCCGTTCGGCGAATCGTCCGTTCGGCGAATCGTCCGTTCGGCGAATCGTCCGTTCGGCGAATCGTCCGTTCGGCGAATCGTCCGTTCGGCGAATCGTCCGTTCGGCGAATCGTCCGTTCGGCGAATCGTCCGTTCGGCGAATCGTCCGTTCGGCGAATCGTCCGTTCGGCGAATCGTCCGTTCGGCGAATCGTCCGTTCGGCGAATCGTCCGTTCGGCGAATCGTCCGTTCGGCGAATCGTCCGTTCGGCGAATCGTCCGTTCGGCGAATCGTCCGTTCGGCGAATCGTCCGTTCGGCGAATCGTCCGTTCGGCGAATCGTCCGTTCGGCGAATCGTCCGTTCGGCGAATCGTCCGTTCGGCGAATCGTCCGTTCGGCGAATCGTCCGTTCGGCGAATCGTCCGTTCGGCGAATCGTCCGTTCGGCGAATCGTCCGTTCGGCGAATCGTCCGTTCGGCGAATCGTCCGTTCGGCGAATCGTCCGTTCGGCGAATCGTCCGTTCGGCGAATCGTCCGTTCGGCGAATCGTCCGTTCGGCGAATCGTCCGTTCGGCGAATCGTCCGTTCGGCGAATCGTCCGTTCGGCGAATCGTCCGTTCGGCGAATCGTCCGTTCGGCGAATCGACCGTTCGGCGAATCGACCGTTCGGCGAATCGACCGTTCGGCGAATCGACCAGGTACCGGTGAAAGATCTACTTTCCAACAAGATGGAGCCCCTGCTCACAGAGCACGCCAAACTATCACATTCCTTGAGAACGAAACACGGATTTTATCGAACCCAATATGTGGTCGGCTAGTAGCCCCGATCTTTCACCACTAGATTATGGTTTTCGGGAAGCCCTAAAGTCCAAAGTTTACATCCCTGGTACCAATATAAGAGACATAAATGAACTACACGAAAGAATTCTGCTCGGCTGGGAGAAGGTGTCTCAACTATATGTAAACAGGTGTATTAATCAGCGGCATCCACGTTTGGAGGCCTGCGTTGAGCAGAAAGGGGGACAAATCGAGCAACTTCTCAACTAAGACGAACAACATGCTAAAGTAAGCATCTATGAAGTTTGGGAGCTCTAGTCCCCTTACTTTTTTTAATATGACAGTTTACCTCTAAGGGGTCACTTTTTTGTACCCACCCTGTATATAGTCACTAAATGGCCAAGTTGGTCAAGCATTTGCGTAAATATTTGTTCGTGACCATTTTTTACCCAGTAGATCGCAAAAGTTATTTTTTATTTTTAAGTATTCCAAATATTTAAGTGGAATAAAAAAAGTTTACAAAGGCGGTTTTTTTTTTACCGTATACAATGATTATTTTTTCGAATTTTACCCGCGTTAAGATTTTAATTAAAAAAAAACCAAGTCAAATAAGTCGTCTATTATGCTTCCTCAGACTTTACACACCCTCTGATTTATTTTAGATTAAGTTGCGCTAGGATAGGTTAGGTTAACCGAGTTAACCTACCTCAAAGAAGTAGGTCATACAAGGAAAACGACTTGCTTACAAAGTTCGACGTAATTGGTAAAAAACGTGGGTTACTATTGGCGCTACTTGGAGATTTAGTCGTACTAGACAATCAACCCGATTTCATTATTTCCTTATATAAGAATATAAAATTAATCTTGCCACTAAAGTAGTAGTATGTGCCTTTATCAGCAAAGGAACTTTAACCTGACCTTAGAACGAGACTCCATACTATTGCATAATAGAGGAAGTTCGTGTACCATTGGTTTTTGCTGCAGAATTTCCTCTCCTATCCCACTGAAGGTTATAAAGAAGAAAGCGCTTTTGGAGATTCTTCAGTCAGATTGACTAAGACGCACGAATCATTTTAAGGAAAAAGTTTTTAGACTTTAATAGCATCTAGTCTCTGGAGGAATCAGGCTCGAGGAAGACTGCTGAAGACGCAAGTTTTTGAAGTATATTGAGAGATATATGTTTTAATAATAAAATGAGAATCAAGGCTCTCCTATTAAATTCTTATAAGTTCTTTAGATAATAGCGAAATATTGGATCTAATAATTATTATTGAATGAAACGAACACTCAGAAACCTCAATTTTGGACGAATAATTGAAGAGGAGATTAGCGATGTCGAGATTGCATTCCCCACTCTCTTCCATCAGTAATAATAATAATAATAATGTTTAGTTGTTCAACTAACTTCGTAATGGCAAAAGTCACACACACACACACACACACACACACACACACACACACACATTCTATATATATATATAATCAGACATTAAAATTTTCAAACTTGTATAAAACAAAAATGTTACTAAGTTTTCTTAGTTATATTAAGTTATACGAAATACCTATTTTTACTCTAAAACTAAAAAATAAGGGGGGGGAGGGAAAGGGAGACTCGAAATTCTCGTTTTACGACATAACTTTATACCGCTCGTGGCATTAATGTCTAAAAATTAAAAATGCAATCCAAAATAAATATTAAAGTTTGTTCCCGTGTTTTGATTCCATCAATTTTAAATGGAGTCCAAAGTTGATTTTTCTTTTAAAGACATTTGAACATTTCCTCTTCAAATATGATTTCGAATTATACGAAAGATAGGTTATAAATTAATAAAAAAGAGAAAAATATATATATATATACACCCAGTATATGTGAACACTATAAACGTTGCTACACAAAATTTTACGTACAGTTGCCAAGAGATCATTGGTTAAGACAGTAAAATTTTAAAATGTTTACTGTCGATTATATTTTATTAGAAATGATTAAAAAAAAAAAATGAATAAAGCAGTCTATATATTACGTGACCTTGAAATCCTACACATACTGTACATATACATTTAGTATAACAGTTCTCGACTTTTAAGAGAAACCCCCTTAAATCTAGGAGAGCCAATCGATTTTATATTCTATCCGTGTGTGAGTTACAGATAAATTATTTTGTAAACAGTAAATTTACATGGTTACGTATCTGGTATTTTAATTATCATCAACTCTGTTAAAATAAACACTCACTCGCCCGTTTGCCAGTAGCGAGTTAAATATACAAGCTGACGAGCGCATTCTGTTAAAATAAACACGAGATTTTCAAATGCATTGGCTCGTAGGATACATATTTTAATAATCATGATTATAATCAATAATTTCAATTATATTACTATTTTTAATTATTTATTAATTGCTTTATTTATATATTTACGAGGACCGTACAGTGGATGTAACGAAATCAATGTGAAACAGTAAATGCTTTTCATACATACAGATAAACAGAAGTGCCAAAACGAGTAAATTTTGCATGTACTTTATTGGGACAATAAGGTTATTTCATAAAGCTCTTTAGATATAGTGGAGAAGAGAGAGATTATTCGCAGCGAGTGAAAATAGGAGATAAATGGTATAAAATAGGAGATAAATGGTATAAAATTAGTTACAAATGCGATACGTTATAAATAAATATGTTATAAGAAGGTATGTCAGTAGTCGGCACTCGGCAAATAGATTGAAACGCGGGTCGTATCGTAGATGAGCGAGTGGCGGCGGGCCAAACCCACTGGCTACTTCCCTCACTAAGAGGTACTTGCGAAGAGTTTCATTTTAATCCTGTAAAGAGCGTTTTGTGAGCGATTCTAGAAGACTTCTCGCAAGAAGTTTTTTAGAACTCTGCAAAACTTCATACAATGAGTATTTTGGTTAAGTTAGGTTATGTTAGGTTAGATTAAATTAGTTTTTAAGAGTTGTCGATAAAATGCTCCGGGATATAAGAGAAAACGTTAAGCTGGCTGCAATAGAGAGGTAACTTCCTCTTTTACAATAGAATAATTGGATCACCTGAAGATCAGGGCCCCCAGCCTTCGTTAGTTAGCCTTATAAGGCTAACTAACGAAAATATCACGACTTAACCTAACCAGTCGTCAAGGGCGTACAGTTGACTTAACAACTGGTTAGGTTAAGTCGTGATATTTTCGTTAGTTAGCCTTATAAAACTAACTAACGAAGACTGGGGGCCCTGATCTTCAGGTGATCCGACTAATTTTGTATAGCATTAAAAACTAACGGATTAAATCGAAAAAAAAGTTAAAAATATCATTCGGTATTAATTCTGAAAAATGGGCGAAATTTTTTTTCAAAAAAATGTATTTTATAAAATATTAAAATATTTAAATTAAATTAGAATGTTGAGATTTGAATTTTAATTTACATTTTTAATTTTAATGATTTTTAGATTATTAATATTTACACACACACACACACATATTATATATATATATATAAGTTTATATATCCTTTGTTACATGGCCTTTACTGTTATACAAAGGAGGGTAAACAAGCTCAAAAGCGCGCGCGCGCACAATATATATATCAGTGCTCGAGATACACGTGTTAATAGCTTGTCTGTTAGAAGAATGGTTTCATCGCTTTACATAAAACCCCACTCCACCCATACACCTATTCAGTGTATGAGAAGCTCGCAACATCATTGTTAAGTACATAGAAGTACTAACGAAGCTTCCCTACGTGGCTCATCAACAGTGGAAGCAAGAATATTTTGCGTTGTCATAATCCACTGAACAGCGACTTTTATCAATTTTCGGGCTTTGGCGTTCGTTTGCAGGGCACGTGTAGTGTTAAAAATAACTTTAAACATCGATCAATGAATTGAATTAAGAATTCTGAATGCAGTTTCCTGAAGTAATGACGACATTTTGTGATGAGGAATGCTCGGAAAGGTATTTTGATTTCTCTTGCGTACATCTCTTGAAGGAAATGGGAACATACAACACTTCCTTTCCAGAGGGCAAACACGCGTATTCTTTGACTTTCAAAATGAGCTAGGAGTGAGTATGTACTGTATTTGTGAGTGAGTACAGTAGTAGTAGTAGTAGTAGTAGTAGTACACACTATTTAGAATTGATAGTAATGGGGACCAAATGGAAGTAAATACTTATGTTAATGTTTCAATCTAATTTTGAGATGGACACACAAATTGAACATTTCAGAAATGGCAGAATTATGGAATGAATGATGTGAAGTTGCCCTGAACAATAATTGTCCAAAGTTCATTGTTTATTTTCAGTCTTATTCCGTTTCACCACATCACCATTTCATATCCTATCACAATTTCGATGATTCGCCATTTCACCAAATCACCATTTCACCAAATCACCATTTCACCAAATCACCATTTCACCAAATCACCATTTCACCAAATCACCATTTCACCAAATCACCATTTCACCAAATCACCATTTCACCATTTCACCAAATCACCATTTCACCAAATCACCATTTCACCAAATCACCATTTCACCAAATCACCATTTCACCAAATCACCATTTCACCAAATCACCATTTCACCAAATCACCATTTTACCAAATCACCATTTTACCAAATCACCATTTTACCAAATCACCATTTTACCAAATCACCATTTTACCAAATCACTTCAAATTTTACAATTTTACTGCTGAAAAAATTAGATTTTGTTAAAGTAATTTTAGAGTAAATTAGGAATTTCAAACGTAAGAAGCAATAATGATTTAAGATTAGTATGTAGCTATCTGTCCATCTATCGATTTTATTCTTCTTAATTTATTCCTTAAAAATGTTGAAGATTAAAATCTCAAATTTCATTTCGAAAAAATTTTGAAATGTAGATTTAAAGAGAGCTTAAATATGAAAATCAGCTTAGATAGAATTAGCGTCAGAGCATTATAACGAGTAACGAGAATGAAAGAGGTGGGGAAAATTGGAGGGGGGGGAAATTGGAGGGTGCCGTCTAAAAAGGGTTTTGCTGCGTGGATGGATATTATAAAAATAAATGTTAAATATGGAAGTAGATAATTGCATTATAAAGATTCAGTTATTAAAACGATGACTGAATTCTGTGCCGGGAATTGTAGGATGATGTTTTTACGCGTCTCAAACTTGACTTTTTTTTTTTTTTTTAAAGAAAAAACTAATAAATTTATAGTCCATAATGTTTTTTTTTGAGTCATCCCTAAAAAAAAAAATTACTTTTTTCTTATTTATGGTCGTAGATAGAATTTATATTAACAAAAGCATTCTTTTTAAATCTATAACGGACCAACAATTTGTTTGCCTGGTGGTCACTTTCAACCTCCCCCCCCCCCCCCACTACCTCTATCGACCCAGGACGGAAAAGTTGGGGGTGGGAACGGACCACCATCCATAGTGAAATATGGAAGGGGAAAAATTTCATTCATACTAATGTAACAAAATATTTACCCGTCAAAAATGAAACAAATGTCATTACACGACGGTATTACGGTGCCAATAATGACAAAAAATGTCAGTAATAACACTTAATCTCTATCTGTCGTGAATTTCGCAGGCGTTGAAATATGCGCCAGGTTGTATTAATTTTCACCTTGTCGTAGCATAGTGGTGAGGGGCCGCGAAATTTACTAGAGAGGTTCTGGATGCGAGTCTTGGTGTGATTAATTTTGCAAAATCGTGGTGCGTGATCATGCAATAAATAGAGCGAGAGAGAGCGAGAGAGAGCGAGAGAGAGAGAGCGAGAATAATTGGATTATACAAACTGCATGTAACTAGAAGTGTTAAGATTAATTATGCGACAGAGTAAACGAAATTAAACGAATGGAAACACGTAATGTGAACATACGGTATGATCTTGCAAGAAAACAATTTGCGCATGCGCGAAGCGGTGTACCGAATTAGTTATATAGATTTATTGAGTTAAATCTGAAAGAAATGAATTTAAGTGCAAATGCTACAGTGAATTAATCACGTTCGGATCTGAAATAAAGTTAATTTCACCCAATGTACCAGTGGTCATACCAAAGTTGGGATACGCTGGAACTACCATAAGGGAAGTGTGAACCAGTGTATCACGACTTTTGAAACCGGGTGTACATTATATGTACCTTCCATCGAAGAAACGATGCCTGAAATATCGTGAAGTGTTATTCAGTAAGTCGAAATAGTGTTTTCTCTCTCTCTAATATATATGAATAGGTGGGTGTCCTCCGCGTTCAGATGATGTAGCGACCCGTAGTTATTCGGATTCTACGTTAAGCCGTGGGTCCATTCTGTTTATATATTTGCTCCATAGAGAAATTACATTTACTGGAGAGATGATAACTCCTTCAGTATAAGACGAACCGTACAACTATGACCAAAAGAGTTGAAATACCTTCAAGTTTTTTGGAATGAGAGCGGTATTAACAGATATTGCATAAAACATCACTGATGTGTTTTGCGTACTGATAATGAATTTGGTAACACTTGTCAACATTTGTGGATTCCTGAGAGAGATTTTGCGTAATTATCATTTGCTATATTAAATTTAATGTAGCTATTTTTTTTTTTTTTTTTGGTCAGTTTCTTGATAACACTAGTGAAACTACATAGTATGAAATTCAATAACATCAACACAAACTACTCAAAAGCAGTAAGCAGCTTTCATTTGACTTTACCAGCCAAACGCAAATGTTTTAGAACGATGCAAAACGTTTGATTAAAGCTGTATATCTTAATTAATTTTCCCGGTGCTTTTTTTTAAAAGTCTTTGTCGGAAATAAAAAAAATTTTGGAGATAGAAATTTAAAGGCATTTAAACTTCTCCGACAGTGACGTGAGTTAAGGCACAAAAAAATAAAAATAAAAAGGTAAATAGATTCTAAAGTGCTTCAATTCTTTTGGCCATAGCTGTATTTTTTTTATGCAGGAAGGAGGCGCCAAGGGCGAACGCCCGCAAAAACCGGTCCCCCCACAATAGAAAGAGGAAAAGAGCTAAAATAAAAATATATTTTTAATCAAATTTTTTTTTAAAATTTTTGTAAAGATTGTTTAGTGTGTAAGATGCGTGTACTCGTATGTGTAATGAGGAATAGAGGGAGAAGCGTGTGTTTAAGAACATGCTAGACTGCTTACAGGGTAGATGAGACACGGAAAAAGATCAACTAAGGAGGACAGTGATAGGAGAAACGGCAGTTCTAGCACTCCCTGTCTCCTGCCTAACATTTCACACCCCTCAGGAGTACTTCTCTGGTCGACTGGTGTCTACACTCTTCTCTTCCATAATAATTATAATTAAAGTTTGGGCATAAATATCATACCCTCCTCAAGTGAAGGCACTGAGGTCGGGGGTTCGAATTCTGATGATACAGGAATTAGAGCAATGGGTCGCATCAGTTGGCCTGAGCACTGTGCCAGTTTTTGGCTCTCCTCACTGAATATTAGGACTTACGGTTTACGCAATAGGTTAATTCTAAGGAGGTCATTATAAATTGCAATAAAGTCGTATTTAGCTTATTAGTTTAAATTATATATATATATATATATATAAGCAAACAACCACAAGGAAAAGGAAACACAAAGTCCGAGCGCTTTCGTGATATATTCACATTATATATTATATATTCCTTGATAATGTGAATATATCACGAAAGCGCTCGGACTTTGTGTTTCCTTTTCCTTGTGGTTGTTTGCTTATTAATAAGGTCACGTGTTATTTGTGATTCTAGTGCATATATATATATATATATATATATATATATTCCTGAATCAACAAATTCTTCCATCATTTCATTTTCGTCAATGGCCATTGAAGTTACATTAGCTTCTTCGTGTAATGCCTTTTTTCTTTTAAATCACTTATTACGTCTTCGTTAAGGTAGGGAAAGGGGATTCCATTAAAATGCTTAGAGAGAATGCGCTTTTTTACCGTATATAATGATAATTTTTTTCGATCACTCGCGTTACGATTTAATAAAAAAAAATACAAAAATTATTACTTCTTGTCTTCTTCATTTTACACACCCAATTTTTTATTTTATTTTATTTAGTAAGTATTTTCGTGTAGCAAAAAAGTGATACAAAAGAAAAGATAGGAGCGAACGTAACTTTATATATATATAATATATATATATATATATATATATATATATGAAAATTATTTCACGAAGGTAACACGTGAAAAATATTTATGATGAATAAAACACGAAGGAAAGGAAACACAAAATGGTGCTCAAGCGCTTTCGTCTAATGACATCCTCAGGAACACTGAGGATGTCATTAGACGAAAGCGCTTGAGCACCATTTTGTGTTCCTTTCCTTCGTGTTTTATTCATCACATAATATATATATATATATATATAATATATATATATATATATATTACGAAATGGCACCGCATATACATATCAAATGTAACTAACAGGAAAAATTCAAAATTTGGCAATTTTTGTGTATGACACATTTCAGATAACTAAATTGGCAGAGTTTAACATCAATATGAAAAGCGGACAGAGTTATTTTTAAATTCAATTAAATATGAAAGATTTAATTTACAATTATAACGCATATATACATATATATGTGTATGTGTGTGTTTATATATGCATACACGCGTGTACAGAAAACATTTCTAGCGAGGACAAAAAATGAAAGATAAACGGTTTATAAGATGAATGATGAAACGGCGCAAATAGAAAGTAAATTTTCCATTTAGACTTAAAAGTGTCTCGCTGAACTGAAAATAAAATTGAAATAGTTTCATCATGAATTATCTATTACTGAAGATTCGACATTTTTGGACATTTTCAGTAGCTGAGGAAAAACTAAAAAAAAAAAAAAAAAATATTGGCTGCCATTTTGTATTTATTTCCTGAATATTTATATATGGGTATTTACACTTTCACCCCCCCCCCTACCCCGCCCATTTCTTAAGATCACTCTTAAGGACTCGTCTAGGGTATGTAGTTAATCAAATTTAGTCGTTTTGTAGTAATAGATAGTAATAGATAATTATTATTTTCTAACCACTGCTTTATTTTATCCAAACAAAGTGGTTACAAGGAGTTACAAGGACAAGAAGGAGCCTCAAAGACCTTTCGGTTCATTCGGAGGGGTGGGGTGTTCCTGTTATTAAACTGTACATTTTTATAACTATTCTAGCAGTAGTTGAAAACCCGATAGAAAAGTACAAGACTCTCTCCCCACTCTCAGCTAGCTCTTTCACCGTCAGAGGCGGGTACGAAAAATTTGATGAGAATTTTATGTATGATTGTTAAAGCCTCGAATATCTATTTAAAGAAGAACATTTACTTTTAGAGATAGAAACAGTGACGTCTCTTGTTTGCGTAAATGCAGGATAAGAGTTTAGGGACTGGTTTCAATTCAGAGGACTGGGATTTATCAGTATGAAGATCCTATCCCTATTATAGGGGAGAGGAAAAGCCTTGTCCGTCCTACAATTTATACTTTTTCAACCTCTTTTAATCCTTTAAACGCAGATAGGGTGGGAGACATTTTTGCGGACGTTCGCCCTTGGCCCCTCCTTCCTGCATATAAAAAACATGAAATGCGAGTTTTGTTTCACCTCATGAACTTCTTACTTTATTAGCTTTTCTAAATCGCATTCTGGACTAATCTAGAAGGGATCTTCTTCTAGAATATCTTCGTGTGTAACTTCTCCAAGCAAATGAAGCCCTCCAACAGCAAAAAAATAGTCTCAAAGGATTATAATCATTATTATTATCATCATTATCATCATCAACTTTCTTACAGTAAAGAGTGGGTGAAGTAACGCAAATGAGGGGTTATTACGAGTATGGATAAAATTTTATGAGAAACTGAAGGATCAAAATTGGACTTATTTATTTTGTATTTTATTTTGAAAATTTTAAAAGAAAAACTGTTGAAGTAATTATCTTATTTACTTGAACTTAGTTATTTATTTAATTATTTACTTATTTCCTAGTTTAGTTATTTGTTAGAAGAGGTTTGGAGAGATTCCCGACACGTTTGAAATAATCCGCAGTTGCACACGTTCGACAAAAATGTGGAAAACCTTTTTTTTTACTCCTTCAAATGCCAATCACGTGCACACGTGTCCCTCCTT
>JAJOZX010003343.1:0-17500 GCA_023014485.1 Bathynomus jamesi | reverse complement strand
ATATGGTTGTAAATTTGACTTGGTCCGCAATCGATATGGACCGTGACTTGTGGATAGTAGTGTATTATGACTTGATCCTCTGGATCGAGAGATTCTATCTTTAGTTTTAAATCGATAATTAATTATTTTTAAATTGATAATGTATGTGGTTGTAAATTTTGACTTGGTCCGCAATCGATATGGACCGTGATTTGATGGATACCGTAATGAAATTGACTGGATTCTTTGATCTGATATATTTGCATGTCCGTTATAAATAGATATAGTGTGTAACATATTTGTGGATAGTAGTCTATTATGACTTGCTCCTCTGGACCGAGAGATTCTATCTTTAGTTTTAAACCGATAATTAATTATTTTTAAATTGATAATTATTTAGTTTAGTAAAAATTGGTCGTTGCCAATTTACCGGCAGTTTTTACATAAATTTCTTATGTTCTTGTGGTTCAGAACCCACGTAAAATTGTAGGTCCCCTCCGCCACCACGGAGGACATGCACAATACACGATTACGAACACAGTTAGGTAGACCAGCCATGAGTGGATCCTAGGGTCTTTGTTGGTCTGAAACATTATAACATTACATTATAACATTATAATTATGATAGAATGAACCACAATATTTTATTTAAAAAACTAGAAGACAGGAAGGTTCCCATGTACACATTAAATTTATTGAAACTTTGGTATTCCCACCAGTCTTTTACCGTTAGGTGGGGCAATGTACTGTCCGAATGTTTTGGCTCCTCTTGCGGGGTGAGACAAGGCTCCTTGCTCTCCCCTATGCTGTTTAATGTGTATATTGACGGGTTAATTGCTTCACTTAATGAAGCAATAGTGGGATGTTGTATAGATAACACAAGGACAAATAACTTAGTTTATGCCGATGATATGGTGTTAACTCCCTCTGTTAAAGGTCTGGATCGGCTACTAAACGTCTGCTAAGTGTATTCGCAGAAACATATATATATATATATGATATTCTTTTTAATGTTACAAAAACTAAGGTTACGCAATTTCATCCTAAAAGCTTTAATCAGCCAGGTGACATTAGGTTTAAAATGAAAGGTGAAGTAATTGAGGAAGTACAAGAGTTTGAGTATTTGGGTCAAACTATTACCAGCTCCTTGAGTGATGACTCGGATCTCTCTCTCTCTCTCTCTGTGAGCAAGCTAAATATAGAGCTATTTATATATTCTCCACTTTCCTGTAAAATTTCCTTGGCTACTTTTCCAGGGTCAAGGTATTTTCTTCAACCTTTTTCCGTACTGCCTCTGGCAGGGAGGGAGCGGAGGGTGGGGAGAGAGCCTTCTACTTTTCTATCCAGTTTTCTACTACTGCTAGCATAGTTGAAAGACAAAATTTTCCCTGGCACCCGTTGCCATTGGTACCTCCTCGGTATGGGCCGCAAGGCCTTTTGAGGTACTTCTTTTCCTTGTAACTCCTTGTAACTCTCTCTCTCTCTCAAGCTCTTACGAGGGGTCAACGATGTCGATTTTAGAAGTATGTTTAGTTTAAATAATAACCCAACTCGCAACAATGGTTGGAAGTTGGATTTGAAACGGTTTAGACTAGTGTGTGTGGGAATTACGTTACGTATAAGATCTGTGACACATGGAACAGGTTACCTTCGGAAGTTGTGAACAGTTCCTCTGTGGATCAGTTCAAGAAAAGGGTAGACGAAATCTTGCACACTATTTGAGTGTGTAAAGACATTTAGGACCTCAGTCTGCGGAAATTTCTTTTCCTATAAAATAGTTAATATCTGGAACCAACTTCCCTCAGAGGTTGTTTCCAGTCAAAGTGTAAATCTGTTTAAAAATAGGCTAGACAAAGTACTGAACACACTCGTAGTTTAAGATTAAAACCTCAGAAAACTCTGCAGGAGTTCGCTTGCTCGGTCTCTGTGAGCAAGCTAAATATAGAGCTATTTATATATTCTCCACTTTCCTGTAAAATTTCCTTGCTACTTTTCCAGGGTCAAGGTATTTTCTTCAACCTTTTTCCGTACCTGCCTCTGGCAGGGAGGGAGCGGAGGGTGGGGAGAGAGCCTTCTACTTTTCTATCCAGTTTCTACTACTGCTAGCATAGTTGAAAGACAAAATTTTCCCTGGCACCCATTGCCATTGGTACCTCCTCGGTATGGGCCGCAAGGCCTTTTGAGGTACTTCTTTTCCTTGTAACTCCTTGTAACTCTCTCTCTCTCTCTCTCTCTCATGCATTTTAAGGTAGGTGGGACCTTTACCAGAGGGATGGTGTCCACCTCAATAACAAGGGTAAAGGTGTGCTAGGCGCGCTGCTCGACCGGCACCTATACAGAATGGTGAGGTCGAATCCGGGGAGAGATGATGGGCCCCCACCGGGAGATATGAGGATGAGCCGGTGGCGGACGTACCTTCAACTGAAGGGTGCGTCGAAGTACAGGTGGGTGACCCTCCTCCTACGTTGGAGGGGGCTCAGTCTCCTGCGGAAGTTGCCCCCTCGTTAGTGAGGGGCTCTTCAACTCCCGACAGCCCTGGCTGTTCGGGAAACGGGTCGTGCTAGGGGGCGGTCAGAATAGGGAAGGCTCCCTCCGTGCAATGCTTTTTAATGCTAGGTCGATTAGAACAAGTTTTGCGAGCTACGGGCGCTCTTAGCATCAGAATACCAGGATATCGTTGCTATCACCGAGTGCTGGATTCATACTGATCGTAGGGACTACGTTCGGGAGTTCGAAATTCCCGGGTATAGAATGTTTCACAAAGACCGCACCCGTGGGGAGGGGGTGGGGTACTAATATACGTCAGAGACACGTTGAGTCCGGTTGACTGCCAGTTCCGGTCGGAACGGGAGCTGCTTGGCGTCGATCTGAACGTGGGAGGGACGAACTATAGTTAATCTTGGTGTACAGACCTCCGCATCTCCTCCTCGAGGAGGATACAGCCCTGTACACCGAACTCAGTAGCCTGCTAGGGGATAGGGTGTGTGTAGTTTTAGGAGACTTCAACTGTCGCGGCATAAAGTGGGAAAACAGGACTGCCGATGCTGAAGGGAGGAGGCTAGTTGACTTTGCTGATGAGAACTTCCTCACTCAGTGGGTCAACGAGCCTACACGAGGCGAAAGCGTTCTAGACTTAGTATTCACGACCGAAGACAACCTCGTCACTGGCCTCACCGTTGACGAATCGTTGGGCGGGAGTGATCACGGTCTGATTAGGTTCCGTGTGCGCGTCCCTCGGGTGAAGCGTAGTAACTCGAGAGGCAGTAAGCTCGATCTCCGGCGGGCGGACTTTGTTAGCCTCAGGGATAGCGTAGGTGAGATGGGGTTAGAGGTCGGCGGCGATGTTGAGCGGGTGTGGAGTGCATTCCGGGACGAGTTTATGGCTGCAGTCTGCTGCCATACCTTCAAAACCGGTCACCCCTGCTTCAACGCAGTCTAAGTGGTTCAATCGTGACATCGCTTTGGCTATCCGAAATAGGAAAGTAGCGTATAGGAGGGCGAAGGCCAATCGTTCCCACAAGAACACTGAAGCGTATGTCCGCCTGTGTAGGGAAGTGAAGGCGAAGGTTAGACTAGCGAACGTAACGAAGAACTACGGGTGGCAAGCCTCTGCAAGGGGAACCCTAAGGAGTTCTTCAGTTATGTTAATAGTAGAAAGCCCATTAAAGCATGATAGGTCCGTTAAAGGACGGAAGCGGCGTTCTGCGGACCTCCGACGCGGACATCGCCAATGTGCTTAATGAGTACTTTGCGAGAGTGTTCACCAGGGAGGATACCCGCGTCATCCCCGAGCCAGGCGTGAGGCACGAAGGTGCTGGCCTGGATAGTGTTAGATGTACCGCGACAGTCGTTGCCGATAGAATAGACAAACTGAGCGCGTTTAAGGCTCCTGGGCCAGACCAGTTTCTCCCCAGTGTTGCGAGAAGTGCGCGACCAGGTGGCTCCCCACCTGGCTACAGTCTTCAACAAATCGTTGGAGATGGGCCAGGTGCCTGGTGACTGGAGGGAAGCAAACGTGACCCCTATCTTTAAGAAAGGGGATCACGAAAGTCCAGGAACTATCGTCCCATTAGTCTCACTTCAGTTGTAGGTAAATTATTAGAAGGAATAATAGCTGATAGGATCGTTGACCATTTGGATTCCTACAAGCTGCTTGGGGACTCCCAACATGGGTTTAGACGGCATAGGTCGTGTCTCACCAACTTGCTCGAGTTTTTCCACGTCATGTTGAGTGAGTATGATAAGAGTAGGGCGATTGACATACTTTATCTCGACTTTCAGAAAGCCTTTGATAAGGTACCTCACCGCCGGCTAATGGCGAAAGTGCGCGCGCTGGGTATCGGTGGGGAAATAGGTAGGTGGATTGAAAACTGGCTGAGGGATAGGCGGCAGAGGGTTGTAATTAAAGGGGCTAGTTCGGGTTGGGCCTCGGTCACTAGTGGGGTTCCTCAGGGTTCCGTTTTGGGGCCACTGTTGTTTTATCATTTACATAAATGATATCGACGGTGGCATCGTCAGTCGGATCGCCAATTCGCTGATGACACCAAGCTTGGGGCCAATGGGTCGAGCAACTACGTGCGGACCTAGGTAGTATAGGAGAGTGGTCCGAAAATGGCAATGCCGTTTAACTTGGGTAAATGCAAAGTGATGCACATTGGCTACGACAATCCCAAGTCGGACTACTCGATGTTGGGTAGTAATATCGAGGTGACTAATTTAGAAAGTACTTGGGTGTGCTAATTAGCAGCGACCTTAGTTTACAAAACAGTGTGTAGAGGTGGAAAAGAAAGCCCAGAAACTATTGGGTTATATCAGGAGGCAATTTCAGTTTCGGAACAAGGAGATTGTGCTCTCACTGTACAATTCCCTTGTTCGGCCGCACCTGGAGTATGCTGTGCAGTTCTGGTCGCCCGCCCTCAGGAAAGATATTGAGAGGCTGGAGCGAGTGCAGGCGAGGGCCACAAAGTTAATCCCTTCCGTTAGGCATATGGGCTACAATCGACGGTTACGCGCCCTGAACTTGTTTTCGCTTGAAACTCGGAGGCTGCGCGGTCAACTGATCGAGGTTTTCAAGCTCTTACGCGGGTTGAACGATGTCGATTTTAGAAGTATGTTTATTTTAAATGATAACCCAACTCGCAACAATGGTTGGAAGTTGGATTTGAAACGGTTTAGGACTAGTGTGTGTGGGAATTACTTTACGTATAAGATCTGTGACACATGGAACAGGTTACCTTCGGAAGTTGTGAACAGTTCCTCTGTGGATCAGTTCAAGAAAAGGTTTAGACCAAATCTGCACACTATTTGAGTGTGTACAAAATTTTCCCTGGCACCCGTTGCCATTGGTACCTCCTCGGTATGGGCCGCAAGGCCTTTTGAGGTACTACTTTTCCTTGTAACTCCTTGTAACTCTCTCTCTCCAGTAATGTATACGGACAACTCTGGTTGAATTATAAAAAAGGTTCTGGCAGAACCCTAAATTTTCTGTACAACAGGTCTTTTAGACTCTTACATAAATTACCCCCGAGATGCTCAGCTTCACAAATGTTTGCTACCCGCAATGTCCCGAGCTTCCCAGAGGTAACAAGACGTGCTCAATAGTCTAATGCAAAGAATTAAAAAATCAACCAACCCGATTATCCAAGCTATCTATGAGTCCTGCCGTTTATCCTCTAAGCTATGGATTTCTTGGTACGAAAACGTCTGTCTGTAGCTCCACTTAACTACGACATTACTGTATTATTTCTAATCAATTGTATACATTTTTATCCTTAGTATCTGAGCTGTCATTGTATTAATAATATTTGTCATATGGACTATAGTCTGCCAATAAACCTTTTCATTTTCATATTAGTGTACGAAAATACATATACAGTATTATAGTATTCCATGGATTTTAGGTTCTCCCTTTTCCCATACCTTTATAGTTGAAATTTCTCAGTGTTAAATTTCATATTATTTATTGCCTTCAGACCACTTGTAGATTCTGTTCATGTTTGTTTGTAGAGATCCTATCTGCGTGTCAGGGTTAAAAAGCGTCAAGTTGTCATAGACATACACATACTGTAGACGTGGCGCTTTTTAACCCTGACACGTAGATAGATATATACTGTAGGTTTCCTATTTTTTTACTAATTTCTGTGTCAGTAACAAAGGATATTACTGTGCTATTAATGATAACTTCGGTATCTGTATCAGTTAACATGATTATGAATAGTAATGGAGCTAATACTGTTCTTTGTGGTACTGAGCTACGGACCTCTGACTCCAAAGAAGATATTCCTTGAACTGTAACGACTTGCTGCCGCTCACTAAGGAAATTATATACCCATTTTCCTACTTTTCCTGTTATTTCCATATATTTCAGTTTATGTGCTATGATTCCATGGTCACATTCGTCAAACACCCTGGCAAAGTCTGTGTATATCACATCATAATTTTTATTGGTTTCTAGTGCATCAATAATGTTGTTATAGTGTTCCATAACTTCCATTAGTTGTGATAGGCATGATCTTCTTAACCGGAATCCATGTTGGTTATCATTAAATTTTTTCAGTTCCCAAAAAGTCCGATTTTTTTTTTTCTCGAAATATTCTTTCAGATATTTTGGTGAGGACATGAAAGCGACACTGGCCAAGAGATTTCAGCCTTGGATCGATCTCCTCCTTTACATATTTATTGGAACCATGTTCACTCTCTTCAGGATGATCAGTATTTCGCTCGTATCTAGTGATCGTCTCCATGGCCATATAAAAGCTTAGCGATTTCATTTATACAGTTTTTGATCAGTGTATTCACTGCCCCCCCCCACACACACATACATACATATATACAAAATTTAAATTCTGTATCGATTCATCGATTTGTAGTACCTGGTATTCCATGCATTAAAATCAAGCTCACCCTCTCGTCTATTGTTAATTTCGCAGCCATCCCCTACCTAAAAGAAAAAAAATATAATCAACACTGAAAATTCCTATGATGCGCGACTTTTGCGCCACCCTGTATATCACGCATTGATCAGACAGGATTTTGCAAAATTGCCTGTGATCATTGCGTTGCGTGATATTGCCCCTAAGAGACCCCAGTGCAATACCAGATAGCTTTTAATTAAATGCCGTCATTGCCTCGAGTGCACGAGATGTAATGGGCAGATCTGATTTGTAATAAATTTGACAAATGGCAATCAGAGTAATTATGAAATAGTGTATGTTTATTTGCGTTTGTTTGAGAAATATTTGTAATGAAAATTGTTAATATAGTGTTTTTTGTAAGTATTTTTAATTAAACTTTGTAATATGGCGAGGTTTCTTTATACAGTTGTTTAGCAAAGATAAATTGAAGATGTTTATTTGAATGTAACTTCTCACAGGTTGGAACGGTTTTTATATTATTTGTTTTGTGGTTGATTCTGTTGTGATTGGGGAGAAGGGCTGACCCTGGGGGGGGGGAGAATTTTGGGGGAAACGCTCTATATAAGGGTGCCATAAGATTCTGCATACCCAGCAGTTGAATTTTAGATTTTCTTCAGTGAGGATCACATAGGTTGAATTATATTGAATTGATAAAATAAATACATTTGATAAATTTGATAAAATAAATAAAATTTTTGTTTTAACAAATAATTGTAAAATTGTGTTATTTACTTTATTTAATTTGGCCCTTAAGCTTTAGGCTTTACTGGGCTCTTAATTAAAAATAAAATAGATAATTCAAATCATGAATAAGAATTATTAATTAGAGTATATATTAATCTTAGGTTATTATTTGATATAAAACAAATACAAAGTCATTATTGAAGGATGATACCATTATATATAAAGAAATCAATATTAGACAGGAGAGATGAACAATAATGAGTAATGTACATTTAATCCTAGATTACACACGAGAGATGAACAATAATGAGTAATGTACATTTAATCCTAGATTTTTATTAGTATTTCATTATTAATCGAGATTTCAACTTGATTTCAAACGAATTTACATTCATAATATTTTTTATATCAGCATTTAAATCATTCCATAGTTTAAGTTCAATGAAAATGGGTAAATTTTGAGATGAAGACAATCTAAATTGAGGAATAACATGCTTTGATCTATTTCTGGTCTGATACGAGTGGATTTCTTGTGAGGGGTTACAAAATTTACTTATTGTAAGTTAATGATTTTGTTCTTACACTCGTAAATAAAAATAAAATGTGCCAGTTTGATTACATCTTTAAGCTTCAGTAGTTTTAGCTCTATAAATAATGCACTAGAATGATCATGGAAATTAGCATCAGATAATAACCTTAATGCTCGTTTTTGGATGACAAAGATACCCTCAAAAGCGTTGTTAACGGAGTTTCCTCAAACAAGGGCGCAGTACGTTATATGAGGAAAAAGAAGAGTATGATAGAGTGTTAATAAAACCTGTTTAGGGACTACATTTCTAAGTTCAACCATTATAGCAACGCTCCTCGAAATCTTTTTCGCGATATAATTTACATGATCACTCTATTGCAAATTCTTTTCTAGCATTACACCAAGAAATTTTGTTACAGTACACTACTTTACGACGATTTCATCAATATTTAGTTCATCAATATTTAGTTTATCAATATTTAGTTCATCAAGATACAAATTTCTTTTATTAGTAAAGATCATGACATTTGTTTTATTGGTATTTAGGAAGAGTTTATTGGTGGTCAACCATTTCATTATATTGATAAGTTCTGATTTAAATATACTCGTATTCTTAAATGAATCACATCTTTGCAAGAAAAAGACAATTGTATCACCTGCAAACATTATGAAGTGAAGTATATCAGATGAACGTGGAAGGTCATTTACACCATGTTCGACAAGCATTTCAGCCGAGCAGACCTTATTTACTGATACAAATTATCTTTATTTGACAAATAACTTTTAAACCAATCACTGATTGCCCCTTTAAAGCCGTAATAACATAATTTGGTTTTGGGGCTCTGGAAATTTTGAAAGGACAGCTTCTCGGTTTATTGTTAGTCGCAAATTACCAGACTCTCTCTTTCTCGGTGTTGCTTAATGTAATAACACTCGCTCTTACCCTAAAGACTCTAAATCCTTAACTAAATTACAGCTATTTTAAACAAAATCCAACTCGTGGATTATTTTAGCAATCCTTAAGGATGTGTCAGTGAAAAGGGGGCTGGTAAAGCTTGACTCGTTTACCTGTTGTACTATTAATATGTCGACCACATAGAACGTTTAATAAATAAAAACACTACAGAGGGTTAATACGCTAAACGTCTCTGGACGTGAAAGCTTTAAGTGTTTCCTTGGTTGATAAAAGACTCGCCAGGTTGTAACTTTTATTCTGTCGTAGCTTAATGGCAGTACCCGCAACCTCTAATCATGAAATCCCGGGATCGACTCCAAATGGTGTAAATTTTAAATATATATATAATATATATATATATATATATATATTATATATACACACACACACACATATATATACACAGTGGTGTAGTGCTAAATAAAGAAGTGAGGGAACGCATTTTGAAAGTGTTACTCAGATGCGGGGGGGGACAATGGCGAGCGCGGCGAGCCCATACAGCTGGGGGTCCGGGGGCACTGTAAGCCCCCGGGGAAATCTTTTGAAATCTGACCAATTTCAGGGATATTTTGAGGTCATATGCACTGGATATTAGGATATATTCCAAGGTTGAAGATGCAGTATTTCCAGTGTCATTAGATGTACGACATCCAGTACGATCAATAAAAATAGCTAACAACTGGAATGATTAACTAAAAAAAAGTTAACAACTGGTCCGCCGTGGTGACTGTTTCACCAGATCTTTATAGGCTAGCATTGCCTCAATCGAAGCTAAAAGAAATGAAGCAGTTAATGATTCTCTCTCATATTTCTTCTAGGGGTGGGAATTAAAATTTCATGACGTTAGAGATTTGTAAGTTCGGATTTATTTGAAACAGTGAGGGAACGCCGTTCCGTCTACCAAAAAAGTAAGGGAACGCCGTTCCCACGCGTTCCCACAGCACACCACTTTATATACACCTTGCTATGTGCGGTGGAGAGCGCAAGAAAGCACTCGCTTCTCCACCAAGC
Source organism: Bathynomus jamesi (assembly GCA_023014485.1). Taxonomy (NCBI): domain Eukaryota; kingdom Metazoa; phylum Arthropoda; class Malacostraca; order Isopoda; family Cirolanidae; genus Bathynomus; species Bathynomus jamesi. The sequence goes on along the minus strand of JAJOZX010003343.1, from coordinate 7,428 downwards.
CAAGCCTAGAGGCGGGGCCACCAGCTTGACCTTCGTGTGAAGAGAGACCAAAGCGCGGAACTGCAACGAGGTGTATATATATATTATAGGATGAATTTCACAATTAAACACGTGAAATGAATGAATGATGAATATATATACACACACACACACAAATATATACACACACACACACACATATATATATATATATATACAGGGTGTCCGAGAATTATCTGTACAATTTTGGCTGTTATTAAAAGTCAACCATGAAGTGTAGAAATTCGAGTGTTGTCCCATTTTACAGAGAATCTCATTAAGTTTTTTCTGATACCACGTTTTGACAAGTTTTTTAGAATGTACGCGGGTGACAGACATTGATGATTTAAAAGCAAGAATCACAGCTGCTATTGAGCGAATTGATGTGGATATACTGCAGCGTACATGGCAACATTTGGAGTATCGATTGGATGTGAAAATGTTGCCATGTACGCTGCAACATATCCACATCAATTCGCTCAATAGCAGCTGTGATTCTTGCTTTTAAATCATCAACGTCTTGTCACCCGCGTACAAAAAAGAAAAACTTGTCAAAACTTGTTATTAGAAAAAACTTAATGAGTTTCTCTGTAAAATGGGACAACACTGGAATTTCTACACTTCATGGTTGACTTTTAATAACAGCCAAACTTGTACAGATAATTCTCGGACACCCGGTATATATATATCACACACATTTAACTGCAATGACCACGCACTATATTAATGTATAGAAACGACGTAAGTATAGAGGAGCGTTCTGCACACGAGGAAGAGAATAACGAACAAATGAAAAATGAGGTGACCGCCCGGGAATCGAACCCAGGACATTGCAGTTAAATGTACATATTCACGATTTGCGAGGGTGCCCTCTCAGGGCATTGGTTTTCTGCCCTATGTATGAGAATTACGACTTCTGACTGATCGAGGCCCGTGGTGTAGTGGATAGCATATCTGACCGGCAATCGAAGATCCTGGGTTCGATTCCCGGGGTCACCTCATTTTTCATTTGTTCGTTATTTCTCTTCCTCGTGTGCAGAACGCTCCTCTATACTTACGTCGTTTCTATATATATATATATACACACACACACACACACACACACACCACACATACATACATACATATATATATATAAATAAGCGGAATTCTTATCAAAATAAAGTAAAATAAAAATTTGAGAGATTTTGCAAGTTAAATTTTGTCTGAATGAAAAAAAAAATAGTAATTTTTATGTATCCATTTTGGCTTGATTGGATTTGATGTGGATTTGTTTTTTTACATTTTTATTTACTTTTATTTTACTGGAAAGGAATTTAATTTACATTTATTGCTTTTCTTTATTTAACTTTATTTTACTTTTTCTTTTATGGATTTATGAAGGTTTTTAAGAGTAAAAACTGGGATTCTTCCAGGGGTTTTTTTAGTCACAGGTTCATTATTTTCACGTTCAGTAGAAAAATGCCGAGTGATACACGGGGAATTAGTGTACACAGTGTTACAGGATGTGGAAATATTATATATACAGGAAATGTGATGCAGAAGAAATGCTAGCTATTACTGAAACGGAGAACTTGTCAAAACTTTACTAAAATCTGTCAATGAATTAAACTTTCGAACTGTCACTCTTACTGGACAGATTTACGCACCGCTGGACAGGTTATTGATGATAAAATGTTCAGGCTTGGCAAGTTTAAATGTGGTGTTTTTGAATATTAATTTTTCTGTATAAATTTACGAGAAAAATTTTTGTATGTCATAATTTTTACGGTCTAATATATATATATATATATTATATTATATATATATATTATTATATACACCACACACACACATTGGGTTGCGCGACTTTAGAAACACCCTATACTATGACGTAAATAATATCCAGTAAATTTTTTTCTCGTATGTTGACATTATGATAATAGAGGGCGTACTGTGGAGGGGGGGGGGGGGTTGTTATAGGAAATATTATATCGGAATTAAGTAGAATCTTTATTTCAAAACTTTCGTGTAAATTTAAACACTTATTTTAATGTACTTTTTCTGAATAAGAATCTTAAGAATTGAATAGCTTTGAAATGACGAAAAGAGTAAACAATTTTTGGGTCGTACTCCCCAAACACCATGAATTGTAGATCAAATCCTGCATCAGAAGATACTTAAAAATTGGGCTATAGAGGATGCGCCAAACTGTGTTTTCACATCGTTTCGTTGGTTCCACATGAAAGGCATCAGTTTACTTCTACAGGGTAGCCCATAAGTCCCAATCGGTTATAAATGAAACGAAAATTCACCTAGCGGATTTTATATAAGGAAAGAACATTTGTCGAGATTGTTATATTTTGAATTTTGAATCAATAACAATTTTCTGAAATTATTATAAACTTTTTATTTTAATTTTTGCATTTTAGCTTTAATTATAACCGATTGAGACTTATGGGCCACCCTGTTTATTAAGAAAGGTTTGTTTAGGTTAAGTTAGCTAAACGGTCGAAAAAGTATGTTTTGGCATAACAAACAATATATATACACACATATATATATATATATATATATATATATATATATATATATATACACAGTAGCGCTCATAAGTATTCGTACAGATAAATATTTCAATTATATTCGTTCATATCTTTTGTACCATACATAGGAAAAATTTAACAGATAAAAAAATTAGTTGAACTCCAACATATAATGTAAACACATCAAAGAATTTGAAGAAAATAAAATAGTTAAAGTGCAAAAGTTTTCCTACATTTACAAAATTATTTAATACTTTGCGTGTCCACCTTTTACTTGAATGATTTCAATGATTCGTATTGCGTATTTTTCTACAATGTTTCGACATCTCTCAGTAGAAATTTCAGCTCATTTTTCTAAAGAAAACTGTCACAATTCGTTCAGATTCGAAGGGTTTCTCTTGCTGACACCTTTTTTTCAATCAAACCATAAATTCTCGATTAATTGAGATCTGGGCTTTGAGTGGGCCACTCGAGAGTGGAAGAGCGGCAAGTGGAAAACTGCAGCAACCATCGTTAAATGGAATAGAAGAAAAACTTTGAATTCCATTTACGACGGTTGCTGCAATTATAAAGAAATGGAAAGGCTTTGAAACAACCAAAACTCTTCGAAGGTGCGGATGACCTTGCAAGATTTCAAAACGTACAGCAAGACGGATTGAAAGAATGGTTGCTACGAATCCACGATTGACTGCAGGTGATATTTACCAAACATTTTAAGACTAAGATCGATGTCCATCCCTTTACTGTACGTCGTACATTGAGAAAAAATTGTCCGTATGGAAGAGTTGCACGAAGAGAAACACTGCTACGAAAAGCGCACAAAGAGGCTCGTTAAAGTATGCTGAAGATCACCAAAATGATGGATTTACATTCTGGAAGAAAGTTCTCTGGACAGACGAGACCAAAATTGAATTAATCGGAAACAACCAGCAACGGTATGTTTAGCGAAAATAAAATACTGCGTTCGAGGTAAAAAAACATCCTTCCTACGGTTAAAAGTGGTGATGGTAGTTTGCTTCTTTGGGGATGCTTCAGTGTTTCTGGTCCAGGAAAGCTCGTTGTCATGGAATCTTGAATTCGAAGAAACATCAGGAAATTTTAGAAGAAAATGTATTTCCTTCAGTTTGGGAATTGCAAATGGGTCGCAGTTGCATACTGAAACAAGATATCATAATAATCCAAAACTAGAAGTAAAAGAACCATGAAATGGCTTCAGAAAAAGAATTTCAAGTTTCTCGAGTGGCCCAGTCAAAGCCCAGATCTCAATTTAATCGAGAATTTATGGTTTGATTTGAAAAAAAAAAAGTTATCCACAAGAGAAACCCTTCAAATCTGAATGAATTGTAACAATTTTCTTTAGAAGAATGGGCTAAATTTTTACAGAGATGTCGAAACCTTATAGAAAAATATCCAAAAACGAATCATTGAAGTCATTCAAGTCTAAAGTGGACACGCAAAGTATTAAATAATTTTGCACGAAAACTTCTGCCTTTTGACTTTTTTTTTATTTTCCTCAAATCTTTGATGTTTTACATTATATATTGGAGGAGTTCAACTAATTTTTCATTTGTTAATTTTTTCCAAACTACCGGTAAACTTTTTATAACTATCCTCTGCATTTGGCAAAAGATAAGGACGAATATAACTGAAATATTTCTTTGTACGAATACTTTTGAGCGCAACTGTATAATAAATGCAAAGAAGAAGAAATGAAAGACAAGAAGCGCAAACGAAATAAGACTCAATTCATTTGAATAAATAAAAACCGGAGTAAAAGTTCTCAAAATTTGAATAAATTTTTTGGTATGAACCCCCCCCCCCCCCCCCCCTAAAGCAAAAAGTTCGATGTGCGCCAAGAAAGGAAATAATTATTATGCTAATAGATAAAAAAGTTTGGTTCTAAGGATGAAAATTAAGCTCGAGTTGTGTCGAGACAAAAGCCGAAAACGGCGTTCAAATGAAATTACCTTCGATTTTGGAGAAACTTCGGTGCCGTTTCAAGTAATTAAAGCGAAACGTCACAGAATGAATGGAATTACAAAGTTTAAACGAACGAGTTTAAAGTTTCTCAAAATCGTTAAAGTAAAATTTTGAATAAAATAGTTACCGGAATGGAATGGCGGACTTCAAGTTTGTGCTTTTAAAACGTTCTCAAGTAGAACGAGACTCAAATCATTGCATATTCTCAGAGAATAGTGTCAGATTTATGGTGTAAAGTTCTTTTCCTTCCTCTGATTGGTTAGCCTTTGGAACAAATAAAACATGGTCCCTGATTGGACAATTCTTAATCTCAAATCATGTTCTGAATACACACAAGCGAGATGTACAAATCCGCCTCCGTTAGCAGAGACTTTTGTGAAAATTACAAACATTTTCAGATATTCCGTTTCTATTCCTGCCACATACATGTACGTATCTCCGCAATAAGCGAGGTATCAACCTTTTCAAATCCATGTATCTAAAAAACTAATTAAACAAACTATTTTAAACTAACCTAACCTTAGTGTCATCGAACCGAGATGGGGGTGACAGTGTTTTGAACGCAACTGAGCACTCGAAGGGTGTTTTCTGTTGTCATTAATAACGCGGTACTCGCTAATTTAAGTTAAGCTAACCAAACTTTAAAGCAACAAAACCTTAACTAACCTAACCTAATTAGGACTAACGTATCTTTTTCTCCCAGAATAAAACTTTCTACATTTTTTTATGTTTCGAGGTACCAAAAGTGTTACCTCACGAAAAAAAAATCCCCATCACACGTGTGAATTATCAACACACAACCACACGACCTCGCAGACCCAGTTGAACACACACACACACACATTTATATATACACCATGTCCGAGCTGCTTTCAGCAATAAATTTTTTGTTACATTTTCTATCCATTTTATTTCCCATTTTTTTTCGTAAACTAAAGTAAATTAATTTCGTTTTGAGGTGTCTCCAATGCATAGAGTTTCGATTAATTATTATTGGTAAAAGCGAAGAAATATGAAATAGAGGCGCCTTCTGCGAGAGATTCGGGTGGAGGACAGCCCCGGGGAGTTGCTGCAAGAAGGGCGCGACGAAGGAGGGGGTTTGAAATGGTATTTGAAGAATAATAAATATGCTTGGGTCTCCCCCTCACCCGTCTCTCCCCCCTCACCCGTCTCTCCCCCCTCACCCGTCTCTCCCCCCTCACCCACCATATCAAAATTCACTGACGACACCAAGTTAGGTTCCTGTGGGGGCAGTGCGGAAGGCGTCCTGAAAATTCAAAATAACCTAGATCGGCTCGCGAATTGGTCGATACTTGGCAAATGCCTTTCAACGTCGACAAATACAAAGTAATGCACATTGGATTCCGGATCCAATGTGCAAACTATTCACTGCTCGGGCAGGATCTTGCAACGACCAAATTGGAGAAAGTCTTTGGTGTGTTTATAAGAAGTGATCTCAAGTTTTCCAAACACTGGCTCGAAGTTGAGAAGAAACGCAATAAAATAATAGTTTATATTTAAAATGTAATTCTCGTACACAAGCAAAGTTGTTATTCTTCCTCTCTACTGTACATCGCGTTGTTGATTAGGCTTCACGTCGAGTATGCTGCGCAATTCTTGTCTCCATTCTTAAGAAAAGACATTCAGAGGCTTAGGAAATGTTCAAGTCATAGCGACGAAATTAATCCCGTCCGTCACAAATCATGCGATTGTTTGTTCGTTGATCTTAAATTATATTTCTTAGAAAAGCGTTGGCTCAAAGACGAACTAATCCAGGTTTTTGAACTTCTGAATAGGATCGACAACGTACGTCGACTATTCTAAACTTTGTACGCTAAACACGAACCCGATTCGAAGTAACGGTTGTAAACTTGAATCGAAACGGTACAATATGAACATTTGCGATAACTTCTTCGCGTACAAGATTGTCAGTTATTGAAATAGGCTTTCTCCTAAAAATAAAATGATAATTGTCACTCATTTGCGCGATTTTACCTTAAATGTAAACAAGTTTTTCAGTTTGGGAAAAGGCACGAAATGTATTGTTTCCTTTCTGTTTATAAGAATTAATAGAGCATTCAGAAAGGAGGTGTTTTAGGGCTCTTTTAGTTCATTATTGTTATTAGACTTTGCGATGATATTTAAAGCTTCATCTTAATTTTCAGGTTTGAAAATGACCAACAGATTTCAGTCCATTGCTTTCATTTTTATTGAGCAATGACCGACTTGTCTCCAAAAAGTCTCGTTTAGCGTTGGTAACAATAAACTTAAACACAAAATCCTTTTTGACTGTTACTTACACCCACTTTTGGTGTGGACTGTTAAGCGAAATACCTGTTAATAATTATTAGAAACTGGTGATTTACCAGTTGTTTTCATCAATACAAAGGTGAAGGATGTCCCGATTCTCTCTTCACGAGGTACCATAACTTCACAATTTACTTCCTTTTCCGTAGTCAGTCAGTCAGTCAGTCAGTCAGTCAGTCAGTCAGTCAGTCAGTCAGTCAGTCAGTCAGTCAGTCAGTCAGTCAGTCAGTCAGTCAGTCAGTCAGTCAGTCAGTCAGTCAGTCAACCAACTCGTACTCAGTCATTTAGCAAAAATGAAGGACAATTTAGTTTCATAGATTCGGAAAAGTTCGCCTAGAAATACAAAGTTTTTAAAACGTATCAAAAATGATTAACTAGTAATAACCTGATTTTTTTTCTTGAAACTGTATTAGCGTCTCCAAAAGGAATATAAAATACCGAAAGAAAAACAGAATATTACAAGTTAATAATTTTTTTTTATTGCTTTTTAGAATTGTTTCTGGGGATCTTTTCCTGAAACTGTAGTACTTTTGAATAATATACACTGAAGCAGTGCAATGAATAGTGAAATGAATAAAATCCAGATTTTATATTCATT